>JAOTQJ010125522.1:0-10403 GCA_025642045.1 Solanum sejunctum
AGTATTTTTGTATATATATATATGTATATATATATATATATATATATATATATATATATATATATATATATATATATATATTTTGCTCATTTGATTTGTGGTTATAATTATGGTTTTCATAGTTAGAATTCAAGGGAGTCTTGGAGTAACTGGTAAAGTTGTTTCCATATGACCAAAGGGTCACGGGTTCAAACTTGGTAACATCCTTTAGAAGAAATGCAAGGTAAGGGTACCTACAATAGATCCTTGTGCCCTTCCTCAGAAGTGCACTGGGCTTTCCCTGTATTTTTTAATAACTACAATGTCAATTAGTGAAGGAAAAATCTGGTTGCTAAAAAGAGGTATAATGAGCAAATTTTTATCATTGTTAAACTTTTTTTAGTGACTGGATTAAATTCAGTCATTAACTTTTAATGATGGAGATTTAATGATCGGCGATGAAGTGATTTTATCGATCATTATTAATTAATAACGATTAAATTTATACTTTAGTGACTGAATGTCTCCTTGTTAAAGACCTATTTTCTTGTACTGAGTACCTAAGGACATACCTCAGGCTATCAGAGGTGGTCCAGAGGAGGTCGTGTTATAGTGAGAGGTATTGCTTTTGGTGGTCCACAGGCTAGTGGTGGGCATAGAGTTTGCTATGCTTTTCCAAGTAGAGCTAAGGCAGAGGTTTTTGATGCAGTTATCACAGGTATGGTCCTAGTGTGTCACCGTTCGGCTTTAATTTTATTTGATCTAGGCCCTACTTATTTTTATGTGTTAACCTATTTCACTTCTGACATTGATAATATGCGTGCGCCGCTTGCCAAGCCTATTTGTATTTCCACCCTAGTAGGTGAATCGTTAGCGGTGAATCAGGTATATTAGGGCTGTGTTGTGACTTTTGTGGGGAGAGATACTATTGTAGATGTTATATTATTAGATATGGGTGATTTTGATGTGATTTTGGGTATGGATTGGTTGTCTCCTTATCATGCTATTCTTGACTGTCATGCGAATATCGTGAACCTATCTTTCCTTAGTTTGCCTTAATTGACGTGGACTAGAGCATGGAGTTCCTATCCTAAGGGTGTTACTTCTTATATGTGTGCATGTCGACTAATAGGGAATAAGTGTTTGGGATGTTTAGCTCACGTTCGGGTTGTTTCTCAAAAGCCTCCATCATTGGAGAACACTAGGGTTACTAGAGAGTTCATGTATGTATTTTTGACTGATTTACCTAGTGTTCCTCTGGATCGTGATATTGACTTTTCTATTAAGGTAGAGCAAGGAACTAAGCACATATCTATTGCTCCTTATCAAATGGCTTTGTCTGCATTGAAGGAGTTGAAGGAACAGTTTGAAGATTTATGGAAGAAAGTTTTATCTGTCCAAGTGTATCTCCCTGGGATGCTTATGTATTATTTGTTAAGAAGAAGAATGACACTATGTATATGTGTATTGACTATGGTTAGCTTAACAAAGTGATCATCAAGAACAAATATCCCTTGCCTCACGTTGATGATCTTTTTGACTAGTTGCAGGGTGCCTCGCTGTTCTCGAAGATTGATTTGAGGTTCGATTATCATTAGTTGAGAGTTTGGTAGTTTGTACCCCGAAGACAATCTTCAGGACCTGTTACGGGAACTATTAGTTTGTGGTATGTCATTTGGGTTGACTAATGCCCCAGCTACTTTTGTGGAATTGATGAACTGAGAGTTCAAACCCTATTTGGATATCTTTGTGAATATGTTCATAAATGATATATTGGTTTACTCCAAGAGTAAGGCAGATCATGTTCAACGTTTAAGGACTGTACTCCAGAGATTGAGGGAAGAAAAGTTGTATGCGATGTTATGAAATTGTGAGTTTTAGCTTGAGTATGTTGCATTTCCTAGCCATATAGTGGTTACAAGAAGGTACTATGTCGATCAGGCCAAGGTAACAACTATTCGTGAATGGGCTAGGCCAACCTCAATGACTGAGATTTAGAGTTTCCTTGGTTTAATGGGGTATTATCAACATTTTGTTCAGGGTTTTTCATCTATAGCTGCCCCATTGACTAGATTAACTCTGAAGGCTGTAGCATTTCAGTGGTTGGATAATTGCGAGTTGAGCTTCCAAAAGATCAAGGATTAGTTGAATTCAACACCTATTCTGCTTTACCTAAGGATGGAGTTCTATTTGTGCTATATTATGAATCTTCAGGTGTGGATTTGGGTGGTGTATTAATACAAAAGGGAAAAGTGATAACTTATGCTTCTAGACAACAGAAGGTGCATGAGAAGAACTATCCTACCCATGACTTAGAGTTAGTTGAAATTTGGTTCGTGTTAAAATTATAGAGACATTCTCTTTATGAGGTCTATTGTGAAATCTTTAAAGATCACCAGAGTCATAAAGATATCTTTACTTAGCCTATTATAAATATGAGGTAGTGTAAGTGATTGGAATTTCGTAGAGATTATGATATCTCTATTAAGTATCACCCCAGGAAGGCCAATATGGTGGTAGATGCTTTGAGCCGAAAGGATACTAGTATGGGCAGCTTGGAATTACTGAGGGTTGAGGAGAGGACCTTAGCTTTGGTGGTTCAGTCACTTACTAGACAAATGGTTTGCTTGGATATTATTCCTCCTCAGAGTATTTTTTACCTTTGTTGAGGCTAGAATTTCTTGTTCGATCAGATATGTGATCATCAGTTTGAGGACCCCAAATTATGCATGATTCGTGACAAATTGTTAGAGGTAAAGCCAAGACAACTTTTATTGATTCTAATAGTATTTTGAGGGTTATTGGTAGAGTTTGTGTGCCTAAAGTTGAGGATTGTGTGAGATTGATATTAGAAGAGGCCCATTGTTATGGATATTCCATTCATCCACGTGTGACTAAGATAATCATGCTCTTAAACAACATTATTGGTGGTTTGGCATGAGAAGAGACATAGCTGAGTACATGGAAAAGTGTTTGAATTGCCAAAAGGTGAAGTATGAGCATCAAAAGCACGGGGATAGATGCAAAGGATACCCATCCCCGAGCGAAAGTGGAGGAGAATGACTATGGACTTTGTTATAGGTTTGCTTGTGTCCTTGGGCAAGTTTAATTCAGTTTGGTGGGTTGTTTATCGATTGACCTAGTTGGTACACTTTATACCAGTAAAGACTATCTAAAGCGCAGAGCAATTGGCGAGATTGTATATTTGAGACATTGTCAAATGCATAGTGTTCCAGTATCTATAGTATCAAAAGAGGGTTCGTGTTCACATGTCACTTTTGATGGGCTCTAAAGTGTGGTTTGGGTACTAAAGTGGATTTGAGTTCACCTTTTTACCCAAAGATTGATGGTCACTGAGACCACATTATTCAGGTATTGAAGGACATACTTAGGGCCTATGTCATTGATTTTAGGGCCTAATAGGACCAAGATTTACCATTGGCAGAGTTTGCATATAACAATCTTTATCATTCCACCATTTCGATGTCACCGTTTGACGACTTGTATGGACGGAGGTGTAGATCACTTATCGGATGGTTTGATTCATGTTTAACCGAGGTGTCGGGAGTAGATTTGCTTTAGGATGACATGGATTGGGTCCTACTAATTTAGATTAGACTTCTGACAACCTGAGTCGCTAGAAGAGTTATGATGATAAGAGAGTTAGGCCTCTTGAGTCCTTTATTGGTTATAGTATTTGGCTAAAATAGTCACCCATGAAGGGTGTAATCAGTTTTACAAAGAGGGGCAGGATTAGTCCTAGATTCAGTGGCCTGTTTGATATTTTGAGGAGAGTTGGTGAGTTATCTTATACATTGGCTTTACAACCGTGATCATCTTCTGGTCATCCTGCTTTTCATATTTTTATGCTCTGTCTATATATTGCAGATGAGCTCTATGTGATTTCTTATGATTAAGTTTTAAGTTAGGTCTAAATTTGTCCTTTAAAGAGGAACCTATAATTATATTGGATAGCCAGGTCCAGAGATTGAGATCTAAAGAAATACCTTCTGTGAAGGTTCAGTGGTGGCATCGTTCTGTTGATTAGGCCACTTAAGAGTTAAAGTATTACATACGGGCCAGATATACCAGCCTTTTTGAGGCATCAGGTACTTCTCTTTTCTTTATGTTTGAGGACAAGCATTCTTTTTAGTGGCAAATCATGTAATGACGTGGTTAGTCATTTTTGGCATTTTCTATGAAATTTACTGTTACACTCCTTTGTAAGTTGCTTTGGGCCTAATTTGCAGTATTTGAATGGTTAGAATTGGAATCCTGAGTTTTAAAAGTTGAAAATATGAGTTTTGATTTTTTTGAAAGCTTAAGTTGTTGAAAACGTGAGTTTTTGTGTCATTCTGAGTTTCAGAGGTCGGATTGAGGATTCGTTGATTTCATTAGCTCTGGAATATAAAAAATGAACTACAGGAAGTTATAGAACTTCATTTGGAGTTAAAATGGAATTTTTAGTTCCAAAATACTGATTTTAGTCATGGAGTTCCGAAGCTCGGATGAAATTTCGGCAGTTTCAATAGTTCCAGATGGCGAAAATGACCCTAAAAATGATCTTGTCATAATTTTTGGAGTTTTCTAGGGCAGTTTAGATATTTTGAGTTTTAAACTAACTTTATTGACTTGCATCGCCAATTGTGGCGAGAAGGCCGTAAAACTATTTTCTAATGACTCCGTTGAGTTTGGATCTCTGTTTCTTGTATGGATACATATGAAGTTTGTGAATTTTTAATTTTGGATGTATTTCGGGTACCTATTACGAGTTTTGTTGAATCTGTGATTTTGCTAATGCACAACTTCTAGTGTAGGGGCATTTTCTTCGTCGCATTCGCGAAGAAATTGGAGACCTTACACTCCGCGGTTGCAGGATGGGCTCTGCTTTCGAAGAGCAATTTTCATGCCTGGATAGTTTTAAACTTTGAAAATGCTATTTTTAATCCATTTTTAAACTTCTAAGATTTTTGGGGCGATTTTGAAGAAAGGCTTTAGAAGATTTTTGTTAGATAAGTGTTTCTAACACTAAAGTAATAATCTTTTATGTGTTTTGTCTGGATTTTAGCCTTTCTTTCGTTAAAGTAATCACCCAAAATTGGGAATTTTTAGATTGTGTTTTTCAAACTTTAAGTAATGATCTTTCATTCAATTTAAGCTTGATTTTAATGGGATTTTCTCCCATGAAATCTATGTTTCGAGTAGAACATGTTTTTGAAATTAATATCCAGATTTGAGACTTTTGAATTTTAGTCCTAATTTTGGCTATTTTGTCCCTAAGCCTATTATGCCAACATGGGTATCAAAATGTACCTCTTCATGAGTAGTATCCATTTTTGATAGTCGATTGATCAGAGGATCGTTTGGAGGCATTAGTTGATTAAGAGGTTGTCCGAGTGCGATTTTGGCATCAAGGTAGGTTTGGCTATCCTTTTTGGATCGAATTTGAGTTATTGAGCATGCTTATGTGATAATTGTGAGATGCAGATTTGATTGTGATATGATGCCATGATATGATTGAATTTATGGTAATATGAAGTTGGTTGTACTGAATATTGACAAAATGTTGATCCTACTAATCAATTGAGAAGAAATCATGTGTTTTGAGATAACTGAGATAGCATTATGAGAATATGAGACATGATTTAGTTCATGGTTAATGTTATGACCAATTGATGATGAGGGTGATCAACTTAAGAGTTATGAGCCCATTTTGGGTATTTGTAGAGTTTGTTTCACTGACATCTGGTTACTTATGAATTTATGATAAGATGGGGCATGGTATAGCTGTATAATGTTATACTACATTATTGCATTCATATGAACGTATGAACACATCTCATATTGACAAGTCAAATTGGTATGCACAGAGCTTATTTCCCATTGTTGCATTGTTATGCACATATCTTTTACTAGATTGGGTGCATTGGTATGCATAGATTTTATTTTTAATTGGGTTGTATTGATATGCCCTCATGTTATATATGACTAATTGCATTAGTATGCACACGTTTGATACATGATTAGATACATTATTATGTATATTTATCACTACATAACATCATTTGAGATATTATGATGCATATAGAGGCAGTGATTATGGCCTGCGACACATCGAGATACTTTTGATTATGGCATGCGATACCTTATTATATATATATGGCTTGAAATGTCCTCGGGTTTTATTTTGTAGCTTTGGCTTGATAGATGTGTACATCGACCCTGCAACAATCCTGATTTTACCTCATTCATGGCCTGTAATGCCATTGCATTCATGCATATCATTGTATTGCATCATTGTATTGGTTACCATCTATAATTGTCATTATTTATGATTTTATTGAATTGTGTATTTACCATTTTGCTACAGGTGATAGGATTCTTCATTATTACATACTTGCCCAATTTCTCTTGCCTAGTTGGTTGAACTTACTAGGTACATTTTGGTGTACTCACCTCTAATTTGTTTCCTCCTTGTAGATTGAGCACAGGGTGTAGCATATTGTAGTTGATCATTATATTCAAGCATTATCATTACCATCCTGATCTCAACCTTGAGGCTCAGACTTTGAGTCATCATGAATCTTTGGGTCTTTTTTTTATGTTCTTATCTCTTAGACTATATATCAAATATTATGAGATAGTATTGGATATGCTTTTGAGACCGATATATTTACCCTTAAGTACCATTTTAGATGCTCTTCTATTCATGACTCCAAATTTTAGGAGATTTCTTATATATTTTGAGTTTTTTTTCGCTTTATTTATACTTCTTTAGTTGCGATCCATTTTGGATATGACACCATGAGGGCCTTGACCACACTCTGAAGCAGGCAGTGATGCATGGAGTGGTCCTCTATGCTGAGGATCACTACCACCCCTATGGAACCCTCTCCTCCAGATGAAGAGCTGGTGAATTGACTTGAAGACCAGACTTTCTTAGGGTCTCTAAAATCCTCTCTTAATAATAACTCCACCTCCTTGTTTATATCAATTATATTCTAAAAAGAAGCATCCTCTCATGAGGATCTGAACACATAAAAGAGGATAGAGAATGCCAAAGCTTCACAAGCCTGCAGACTCTCTCCACCTCCAAAGGAATCACTGACAAAGCATGTCAAGATAGTTGATAAAACTTGGCCTCCTACCGAGCTATGCTCGTGCCACCTTGGGTCAATGTCTCAACTCTAGTCCGGCTTTCCTCTCTAATACTCTAGGGAATGAACCTCTCCTGAAAATCCTCAAAAAGCACCTCCCACTCAACTAAAGCGGACTCTGTTATCCTAGAATGTTGATAAGATCCCACAATTTCAAAGCTATCGCTCTTAACTACAAGGCAACAAATCTGACTCTACACGAATATACTAGGCCATGACCTCCAACATCTCATAACTCAAAATGATAAAGACATAAGCATCCACCTCTTTAACATCCTAGAATTGGGGTAGTTTCATCTTCTGAAACCTCTCGTACTTCTATTGATCATCGGCGGCCAATACCAGCTCATGAGCAACCTGACATGGAGGGGCCATCTAAGTTAGCATATCAACAGACACATGCAGAGGCACATAGGGTGGCTATACTATTGAGGCTAAATGGTCCTCCATATAATCATCATAATCCTAAGGTTGCTTTGGCACCTAAGGAGTGGGAACCTTACCCCTAGCTGGTATTGGTGGTATACCTTGGGAAATGGTCTTTAACATGCCTATCATCTTATACACGGTGCCCTAGAGAGTAACTCAATCCTCGGCCTCTAGTGGAGCTTGGTGTTTCCTAGACTCAACAGGAGGCTCAGGTGAAAGGCCTCTATCATCATCCCTCGTTAGAGCTACACCTCAAGAACGTCCTCGACCCTTGCCACGTCCTTTGGCTCTACTTCTACCTCTGCCCCGAGCTGAGGCCTTAATAGTAGCCTCACGAGCTGGGTCTTAGGTCCACTCATAGATAGGAATCTTGTCCTGGCCATCTTCCAAAAGAATACACAAAAAACTGCAACCTTACAACAACCGCTCATGATTGGAATTGAAAGAACAAAAAGAAATTTCCTAACAGTCTCCATAGCCTCTCAAAGATAAGTAACGAATGTCTCTACACTGATACTTAAGACTCAATGGCGTGGTCTGTATACATATGAGACCAATGAAAGTAGACTCTGATACGAAATTGTTATGATCAAAAATTAGGTGTGATGATGCTTGCCTAACCCACAAATACAAGTAAGCCAGACCTGATCAATTCAATGATAAAACAAAAGTGAAAAAGATAAAGTCTATATAAGGATAAGCACTAGAATATCAAGTTTATGGAACAGTTCCATGACTAGTATCATATGTACAAGTCTCTAATACTAAATACAATAGGAAATAAATACAATTCTGAGTCTCAATCCTCAAATCGAACATAAGATAAGTAAATAGGACTCCGAGAGTATATTAGATGGACAAGTTACTACCTCTCAAATATCGAGAGAGCTCGATCCAAATAAATAGAAGCTGACTCGAGTAGAATCGAGCTCACAACCTACACACATGTATAAAAGCAAGGATGATTACCACAAATACAGGTACTTAACAAGCAAATCTAAATAACAAGTAAAGCATACAGAACAAATACTCCTTCCACACCAACCGCATATCGCCAAACTACGTACCTGCACTCAGAAAAGCCCCAGCACAATAATATATATGTATATATAGCTATATATATATACACATACATACACACACATCTATCTAGTGATCACTCTCAATAGATACCTTAAAATGTAGCTCAACAGTACCACTATATCTTAATGTATATCTTAGTCACACAACAGGTATTTTCAGATAGTTTCCAATATTCAACAAATGTAGCTCAAGTATAACCATCACATAAATCATTCATAATAACTTGTTCTCCCGACAACAAGTTCGATTACCCCACCAGCTCTAGAGGGCCGGGCATCAGAACCTCCAACTCCCCAGCCAGGTGCTGATATCGGGGAACTCAGGGAGGCAGTACAATTATTGACCGAGATTGTGGCTCGCCACACCCACAGACAGGAGTCGGGGAGTAGTCAGGTCGCCCGTCGAGATAGTTCCCGGGCTCGTGTTTTCTTGGCTTGTGGACCACTAGAGTTCTTTGGGTCCAAACCTTCGGAAGATCCTTAGGAGTTTGTGAGACAGATGTAGCGGACCTTGAGGGTGATTGGAGCCTCGGAAGTAGAATCGGTGGAGCTGGCATCTTATAGATTACATGATGTCACGGCAAATTGGTATGAATCGTGGCTGCTGTCCTGAGGTGCAAATGCTCGACCTGTGGTTTGGGGAGAGTTTATTGAAGCCTTTTTGGCTCACCTTTTACCTCCCGAGATCAAACGTGCTAGGGAGGATAGATTTTTGATGTTTTGGTAGTGGGCCTAGTCGGTTCGAGAGTATAGCTTGGAATTTGATTCTTTGGCTCGATATGCACCGGCACACGTCTCCAGCATGACGGATCGTTGGGCTAGATACGTATTATGTTGATAGTTGCTTAGTATTAGCTGCCCAACCTGGGATGGATATTGTTCGTATTTAGGCTCATGCCCAGGGGATGAAGGCTCGTCGGCGTGGGCACCAGGCGGACAGGGTAGATAATAGAGGGCTGCCAAAAAGGGCTAAGTCATCTGATGCAAGAGTGGATTTCCGAGGCAGGCAGTTTTGGACACAGTTGAGTGGACCCCCTCCTCCTCGACCGGTACGAAGCACACCTTCGCAGACCTCTGGTAGGAGACCAGGTACCTCTAGTCAGTCAGGGGTTAGGACGGGTTCTGGCAATCAGCAGGGTTTTATTATACCCCAGTGTTCTTTGTATGGGAAACATCATCCGGGGGAATGCTTCCATGCTATAGGTGCCTGTTTTGTTTGTGGTCACCCGGGTCACCAGGTGCGTAATTGTCCCTACAGAGCTGGTGCAGAAGGATTCTCCCAGACTTTTGGAGTAGGCAAGGCTTCCTCTTCTGCGTCAATGGCTATGAATCCCGCGAGACGGGGTGCTCCAGCAGTGGTAGGTCGTGGCAGGGGTCGCGGTGGAGCTTTGAGTTCTAGCGGTCCTACTAATCATATTTATGGCCTATCCAGCCGACAGGACCAGGAGGCATCACCTAATGTGATTATGGGTACATTATTTATTTGTTCTCGGGCTATGTATGCATTGATTGATCCTGACTCTACTTTGTCGCATATTTCTCCATTGGTTGCATGCACTATTTACATAGAGTCTGAACCAATAGAGCCTTGTAAGGTTGGGACACTGATAGGTGAATCAGTTATAGTTAGTAGGATTTATAGAAATTGTCCGGTATATGTTCTCGATCATCGTACTTTTGCTGATTTGATAGAGCTGGATATGACGGATTTTGATGTAATTATGGGCATGGATTGGCTGGCTTTTTGCTATGCTAA
>JAOTQJ010125543.1:0-10402 GCA_025642045.1 Solanum sejunctum
ATATGCATTATTTTGATATTTTAAATAAAGAATTATTTTGATGTTTGCATATAGGTTTGACTCATATATTTTATTCATATTATTACTCTCACTTATATTTCATACTTTCCACTTTACATATTCGGTACGTTTTTCGTACTGACTCCCTTCCTTCGGGGGGTGGGGGGAGGCTGCGTTCATGTCCGAGGTACCGACGTACAGGTTAGAAAGCCTTCTTCTTAGGATCTCTGTCTACAATTGAAGTTCTCCCTTTGCCTCAGGAGCAGATTTTTGGTATATATATGTACACTCATTTTCTGTATTTTGCATTTATGTATATTCGAGGGTATGATGGGGCCCTGTCTCGTCCTATGATTCAGTTTGTATGTGTAGAGGTCTGTGGATATATATGGGTGTGGGATACTGTATTTGGTATGACTTCGTAGGTATGGCACGTTTGTTGGGCGGTTCTACCGTAGCGGTGACCTTGTCGGCCCACATATATATATATATATATTGATGTTTGTTGTTTGTTGGGATCGCTGTTTGCAGGTGCGGTTAGTCAGTAAAACAGATAAAACTCTGTCAAAATTTTGAAAAATTCCATAGCTATTATAGTTGGAAATCCAATTTAGTGTTTGTCTGAGTGCCCAATCGGCACTAATCACGGTCCTTGGGTTTGGTCGTGATAAAAGTTCATCTCACAGAATCAGTTAGAATTTGACAAAGGAAGGAATATAGCAGAAAATATTCTCTCAACCTAGAAAATCATTAGAGATATGAACAAAAGAATTAAAAATGTGAATGTGGTTGTCAAGTTAGATATGGAGAACGCCTATGATAGAGTATCCTGGATTTTCATTACAAAGGTACTAAGAAAGTTTTAATCTCTGAATCATAATTGATAGGGTATGGAGTCTGGTCTCTAACAACTGGTATTCAGTAGTTTTGAATGGGAAGACCTATGATTTTTTCAAGTCATCAGGGGATTGAAACAGGGTGATCCTTTGTCACCAATCCTGTCCATAATAACAACAGAGGTCTTATCTAGAGGTCTTAATAGGTTGAACGATGATGAGAAGTTTGTGGGGGTATGTACAGCCAAAAAAGAAGCCAAAAATTAATCATGTTGCTTATGAAGATGATACAATTTTAATTGGTTCAGGGGAGAGAAGATCTGTTATAAAGATGATGAAGGTTCTCAACGATTATAAGGTGTCTGGATAAAGAGTTTATAAGAACAAGAGTTCCTTTTATCATGATAACACCCCCTAGCAGTGGCAATTAGGTTAAGAAGACTAACTGGAATTAGACAAGGTAACTTTTCATTTAATTACCTTGGCTGTCTAGTATTTTATTATAGGGGTAAACATGTCTGTTTTGAGGAGATTGTAAGGAAAATAACTATACGGATTCTGTTTTGGCATCACAAATTGCTTTGCCATGGGAGAAGACAAGTTTTAATTAGTTATATATTGCAATCTATGCTTGTTTATTTGCTGACTGTCATGAACCCTCTAAAGAGGGTGAATGATAAAATTCATCAGCTGTTTGCCAGATTCTTATGTACAGGGGCAGGTGGGATCAAAGGCAAGCACTGGGTGGCTGGGAAGGACCTATGTTACCCAAGGGAGGCAGGTGGAATTTGTTTTAGATCTCTTCATGATGTGAACAAAGCTCTTTATTGCTAAGCTCTGGTGGACTTTTAGAACTTCCATATCTTCACTGTAGGCACTATATATGTGGAACAAGTACTGTAAGAAACATCATCCTATGATAGCCTCAAATATGGGAGCTTCTCAAGTATAGAGAAAGATGATGAATACAAGAGAGGATATGGAGCATGAGATATGGTGGCAGTTGAAATATGGAAATTCTAGTTTCTGGTTTGACAATCGGACAAAACTGAATGCTTTATATTTTCTAGAAGATAGATAGTGAGCAATGAAGAGATAAAGTTAAGGACTTTATCAGAAATTGAGTATGGAAGAAGAGTAAGATGAAGGAGGTACTGTGAGAGGAATTGGTGAAGTATATTACAGGCAGCATACCATTACCTAATGATACAGATTTGATGGATAATAGGGCTGGGCATTATTTGGTTCAAATAAAAAAAATGACCAAATTGATTTTTTTAAAAATTTTGATTTTTCAATTAATTGATTTATTCAGTTGGTTTTGGTTTCAAATTTTAAAATATCAATAATTAGGTTCAATTATCGATTTTAAGTAATTTTTATT
Organism: Solanum sejunctum; assembly: GCA_025642045.1. NCBI lineage: Eukaryota > Viridiplantae > Streptophyta > Magnoliopsida > Solanales > Solanaceae > Solanum > Solanum sejunctum. The sequence goes on from JAOTQJ010125543.1 coordinate 2,221, forward strand.
CGATTTACCAAAAAACCAAAATTTTCATATCTATATATATAATAGTATAATACTAAATAAGTTTATGCCCAATTCTTAAGTCCAAATGACCCATGACTTATTTACTTTACAAATTACAACTTTTCTTTTACTCTACTAAAATGTAAAAAACTGAAAACATATTATGTAAGTTACCCTAACCTAATTCCCAAATTGTCACTTTCAATTTTCCAATTCTGCAATCGTCTTTTTCAAATTTTTATTGGTCATCGCTGAAGAGTGAACTATGAAGAAGGCTAAATATTGGCCTCAGTTAAACAATTTTTCATCGGCCATCAAACTCATGAAGTGCTGCAAAGTTGCAAATTATCTGTGAACAACTGAACATTGCTGATTAACTAAAGAACTTTAGCAGTATATTTCAATTTTTTTTATTTCTTTTTGGTATGGATAGTGAAAGAATCAGAAGGATTTGAGGAATAAAGATGGAGATTTGGAGATTATAATTCTCTAATTCTTTTTAATTCGTTTTCACAAATGACAAAATTTGGAAGTATGTTAAGTAAAGATGCGGTTTCAAATGAAACACCTAATATTTCTTCTCTAAATGAGGTTGAAGCTCCAAAGAAAATAAAATTCATGGAACCTAGGGCTTCTTGTTGCAAGCATTTTGAGAAGTTCGTTGATGAAAATGGAACTCCTAAAGCAATTGTAACTACTGTGGAAAAACTTATGCGACTGCTATAAAAGGTAATGGTACTTCGTCTATGAATAACCATTTTAATAACAAGTGTCCTAATTTTCCACGTAGGTCAATTGATGGTAAAAAACTAATAAATTTTCTAACATCTTCAATAGGATAAAAGGAAGCAGTGATTACCGCTTGAAAATTTGAACAAGAACAAAGTAGAAGTGCTTTAGTACAAATGATAATTGTTGATGAGTTGTCGTTTAGTTTTGTTGAGAAGAAATGTTTCAAGAATTTCACTAAATCACAAAGTCACAATTTTAGATTCCTTCTCGTAGAACTTTGACAAGAGATTGCTATCTACTTTATAGTGAACATAGACAACTCTTGAAGAGGACTTTCAGAGAAGCACATCCAAAAGTTTGTTTTATGATAGATACTTGGACATCTATTCAAAGAATCAACTATATGTGTCTAACAACCCACTTTATAGATAGAAATTAGAATTTACATAAAAGAATTATAAATATTTGTTCTATTTCTAGTCATAAAGGTGATGATATGGTGGCTTTCATTACTAGTAGTTTGCTTGATTACGTCTTGGATAATGTTTTTTCTATCACAGTTGATGATGCTAGTTCCAATAGTGTTTTCGTGAAAGAAATGTCTAAACAGTTGCGTAATTGGGGAACTAACATATTGGAGGGTCAACACCTTCATGTAAGGTGTATGATATATATTCTCAACCTTATTTTGCAAGATGGATTAAAAGAAATTGGTTAGTCTATCAAGAGAGTTAGATAAGTCGTGAAATACATCAGACAATCTCCCTCCAGACTTAAAAAGTTTAAACAATGTTGTGAATCTCAGTTGATAACATGTACGAAATAGTTATGTTTAGATGTATAGTGACACTCCATAAATCAATCTTCACATGTACCTATGTTTCAAGCCCCATTCTTCTATGTGGGAAGTGTATTAGGGTCATAAGAGACCTCTAGTGCTTAGTTAAATTCAAATTTTTTTTATAAATTGAGTTTCTAGTGTTGGATTGTGCATGGGTCAACTTTAAATACTCATAACTCTTACCATATAAAGAATTAGGTGTCTCATGACCTACTAAATGAAATCTCTTTGGATTAGCATTCCAACGCAACTAGTTTCACCTTATTTGGAGAAATAAATCAAAAGTTATGACTGTTTTACTGGAGACTGCTAGTTGCAAAGTAGTTCTACAAAATCTCTTTATGGGCCATAAATCGAAGTACTGCCTGTCTGCTAATTCATGGACAAATGTCCTGAAAACTTAAATTTTTGGTCCCAGAATTTACGAACCCATCTACGGGTTATAGAACCTTATATGGGCCATAAAATGGGCTCGTAAATATGAACTTCACACCTCGACATTGGACCAAAACTTTGCGAAAGGGTCCTTACGGGCTTGGAACTATCTACGGCCTTTAAATGGTCCTGTAGACGGCTTTTGACAGTTTTTTAAAAAAGGTTATTTTGGTCATTTTCCATCCTTTCTAATCCTAGGATTGACATTTTTACACCTAAATAAAGCCCTAAACATGTCTTTTACGATAAACCACACTCTCAAACGTAGAAGCAAGGTTTCAAGAGAGAAAAAAGGGCTAGGGTTTGAAGACAAACTTGAGAATTCTTCCAAGATACTTCATGGTTCAAAACTTCTAGGTATGTAAGGCTAACCAAAATATAGATTCTGTTCTTTCATGTCCACCATAACCTGGATTGATAGTGATATGAGTAAATTGAGTCTCCCATGGACATTTCTTGAAGGATTTTCTTAAAATCTAATGTATTTCTCATAATTTTGTACCAAATTACTCTTTTTATTATTTAATTACTTGAATTAGATGATTTTACCTTATTATATGAACCCTAGCATGATTTCTTATTATTTCCATATATTTTACTTACATGAGCATGCATGATCATAATTTAAGCCTAAAGAGTCTATAGAATCCCTAAATGCTTTAATTCTATATTTGTTCTCCTGAATGCCATGAGTTAAAACGATGTATGATTGGGTCCTTATGAGTTAAAAACCAAACCTAAAAGTGATGTAACAAAAAGGGCTAGATAGTTAATATGATGAGTTAAGTTGATGAATGTCCAATGCCACTAGATGAATGAATTAACCATAGGATTGATGGTTTATGAGCATGTTGAGTCTTGGAGGAGTATTGAGCACCGAATTAAGTAAGAGCAAGTATAACTCGAACTCAATAACTATGTAGACGGTTCAGAAGAGGACTGAACCATAAAATTGGATATTTCCTGATGCCCTAAAATAAGGACTTGATGTTACTGATTTTGGATCTATTAATGGGATGTCCTCTATCCTTGGATGGGTATTGGATAGATGTGGTAATGACGTCGCTTCATTGTATCATCACTGGCTCATAGGTGATGGTTATCGGTTAGAGAAACTCCCAAATAGGCCTTGATAGTACTCTAAGTGGATGGTATATTGATGATAGATGAGTAGTCATTGTCTAAATTGCATACTTACTTTAGACTTTTGACATAATGATTGAGTTTTCTATTTCTTGAGTTGAGTTATTTAAGATGATGCTATTTTTCCTTTACGTGTTTCTTTTTGTTATTTCACATACTCGTACATTCCACGTATCAACGTCCATTTGGGCCTTCATCTTTTCATGATGCAGAGGCATGTACTAGCGATCATCAATAACCGCCCCATTGAGGACCTATTTACTTTCAGTTGGTTGGTGAGCCCTCCCCTACTTTCGGAGGATATCATATTTGTGATTCTAACTTTGAGTTTTGGACATATTTTATTCTACTTAGAGGTAGTCATCTATCATTGGCGACATGCTGTAAGATGTTTAGAGGCTTTATAGACTAGATTGTTAATGTGATTATATTATCTTTTGACTAGTTTCCTTCATACTAGTCTTTCTGAGTTTGATGGGCAAACTATTTGGCCTTTGGCCTTTTATCATCGATTTTTCACTGTCTTTTATTTAGTATTCTTATTCATTGATGTCTTCTGCTGTTAGTTATGATTGACTGAATGTGATGAGGCTAAGTGTGGTTCGTTTGGGGGCTAGCAATAGTGTTGAGTGCTAGCCACGCCATGGGTACCCTCTCGAGCGTGACAAACTTGGTATTAGAGCACAAAGTTCAAGTGTCCTTGGGAGTCTATGAAGCTGTGTCTACTAGAGTCTTGTTTATAGGATTGTTGTGCACCACAATTTATAAGCAGGAGGCTATAGAACATTAGGAATTGTTGCACTTTCTTGTATTCTGAGTTTGTGGGATAGAGGTTTACTCTATTAAACTACCTATCTAATTCGTGCATTATACGCTTGTAGATTTTTCCTCGTAAGCGTTCCATTACCCATAGAAATGCTTCAGCCAGTAATGCTAGGAATCCAACTTCATAAGTGCTTACTCAGATGGAAACGAGGGGTTGAGGTCGACCAGCCAGAGCCACTGATGTTCCACAAATATCTACTACTTTACCTGCTCCCACCATATAGGCTGACTTTAGAGGAGCTATCACTATGTTCACTCAACTGGTACCTGCGCAGAGTGGGAACCGAAGTTCAGAGATGTCATGACCCAAAATGGGCATGATGGTACTCATCTTTTCCCACCAAGACAAGTCAGCCTACAACGTAACTATAACATTAAAAAGCAGAATTATAATCAAATGAAAGTTTAATTTAATGAAATCCCCTAATACCTGGCTGTCAAGTGCACAAGCTTCTAAGGTATTACAATATATTTGAAAAGAAACGCAAGTATCAAATGATGTTGTCTCTATAATAGAACAAAATCATAAAATAGAAGTAAGAAGTCAGCTAGGATGGCTAATAACCACCTCTCATAATCTCCATCGAAAAGCCTTAGACAAGGAAAATGGAGTGTATCGCAACGATTCGGGATCGTAACCTACAAAAATATTATAGCAAGAGGGGTGAGTACCAAACACGCGGTACTCAACAAGTGAACTATTAAACATAGAATTAAGTAGTATAGAATACCTGCACCCCTCAGCACTCCCACCAAATCTTCACAACTACAACCTAACTCATAACCTTCACAATAACACCCTCCGAAAATTCTATGATCAAATCCTATAACAGTATAATTCTCATCTATCCCACTTCAAGTCATGAGGAAAAATTCTACAGTTTATCAAGTTCTCGCTAATTCATCAAGTGTCATGAAATCAATACCAAAAGTAATCATGTAAAGACATAAACAAGTCAATGATATAATGAATAACCAATCTCAATAGTACTCCATATAATCATAACAAGCCAGAGCATTGTGAGATGAAAATGAATGTTGTAAGATGTAATGCAATGCAATGCAATGTCATGTAGAATGATGCATGTCTGTCCTAGTGATGCACATCCGCTAATCATAACATGCCTCAGTCAGAACCCATGGGGGCCACACATGGACCATGTATCTGTCGAGGCACACGACACATCCCTCGAATCATAGTATCCGTCGCGACACTCGACACATTCCTCCAATTATAGTAACCATCGCGGCATGCCACACAACCCTCGAATTCTTTTTTTACTAGCTGGAACCATTTCCCATTCGGCATTTTATTTCTTTTCTTTTTCACTAGCCGAAACCATTTTCCTTCGGCTTTAAATTTCTTTTTCTTGGATCATCAAACAAACACATAGTAAATGCACAATAATCAATTTTAGGGAAATAAAATATGCAAGATGCCCATGCAAATTCATATATCTCAAAATCAAGAATAGGTAGCTCAATAACATAAATGTTACAGTATCCTCAATCTCAATACCATCACAACTATAACAACATCCAAATCTAAAAGTAAGCATCACCTCGATATCAATAACAAATAATCACTATCTCACCTATAATAAACCTCCATCATTAGCCCAAAAGTCAAATGTCAACATAGGATAATTACCCAATTCAAATTATTTCAATCAAAGCCTACAGAAATCATTCTTACCACCTCGCACGAGAAGTACAAGATTCTATATACTTAACAAAGGTTATGAAATCCACTTGCCTTAACCAAAGACAATCAATCGAGCATGTGAGCCTCTCCCCTTCCGAATAGAATCCGTAGCACTACAATCTAATTAAATAAATTACCACAATAAGATTTCAAAACTAACAATAGTCGTATTACTATAGTATAGATTAAACCCAAGCTAACTAATTCTATAGTCAATTTTTTTTTTAAATTTCAAATCTAGAGTTAAGTTTTAATTCCTTCAAAATTAATACAAAACATGTATGTCTATATACACAAACATCCAAATACGCTTAAACCTAAATGAAGAACCAACATCCTTGGCTAGACGTGAGGTTAAACATACAAAATAAAAGGGTAACTCATACATGGTCAACTTGAGACGTGATTGTCGCCATAACCCCTCTAATTAACTCACTAAAAGACAAAATTTCTAAACATGCTAAGCTTGTGAGGAATAATTTCATATTCCAAATTCTTAATGTCACCAGTGATTACTGTAATGTGAGTCAATATTATATATACATCAAATCTACAACCTAGTGATTTCATAAGCCTTCGTAGTGTTGCCTGGTATACTAAATTAACAAAACAAGTATATAATACTAATCTAATCTAATATTTGTTTTTCGTAGTTATACCTTTGTAGAGATTGTTTGGTTTCAATCAACATATATAAGAAAAATTCTCAACCAAATGCATACATAATTAGGATTTGTTACCCGGAGCAATTTGCCCTCACGCCGTCGATATTGACTCCACCCAACTCTTCTTCTTCTCTCTATTTTATTTCTTAAGTTATGTAAAAAGAATTAAACCCTAATAACTAATTTTTTTCTATATATACTAAGTGGTATATGATATTTAATAAGTTATCAATTTAGTCTCCCAATTAAATTAACTATCTAAATTTACCCATAACTTAAATAATTATTGCTATTGAATATTCCAAAATACCCATTTAAAATATTTCATGATAAATCTTGTAGGAATTCAAGAGAACTAATTCTCAAAATGACTTAATGGGTTATTACATTATCCACCACTAAAAATCATGTTCGTCATTTTGAGAATTAGTATGATTTTGTTCTATTCTAGAGACAACATCATTTGATACTTGTGTTTCTTTTCAAATCTATTGTAATACCTTAGAAGCTTGTGCACTTGACAGTCAGGTATTGGGGAATTTCATTAAATTAAGCTTTCATTTGATTATAATTTCGCCTTTTAATGTTATAGTTAGGTTATAGGTTCACTTGTCTTGGTGGGAAAAGACGAGTGCCATCACATCCATTTTGGGTCATGACAGTTGGTATCAGAGCCTAGGTTTGTAGGTCTAACATGTATACAAACTGAGTTTTAGTAGAGTCTCAAGGATCGGTATGGAGATGTCTGTACTTATCTTTGAGAGGCTATAGAGACTGATAGGAAACTTTCCTTTATTTATTCTCTCTTATCGTGCGTGTTTATGTTCGTTGGTATTGGGTTATGCCCGTGTTCTTTTGACAACAAAGAAAGAATGATGACTGATTGAGGCTTATAGTTAGAGATATGTATCCATTAGGTAAGTAGTGAAGGGATGAGTTGATAGCCATAAGCATGATAAAAAAGTCGAAAGTATGAGTGACATGATGAGATGGGGTACATATATAGAGAGAGTTAGTGTCAGAATGTATTAGAGCATGCCCCAAACTAAAAGGTGGTTTATCTTGATATGTTAATAGTATTCATACCATTAGGATGAAGTATAGATGTTGAATAGGAGAACATAGTGCTTTCAATGTGATAGATCTAAACTAGGCTTATGAATTCAATGTGAGAGCCCATGAGATTCATATAGTTAGGAGGTTAGCCAGATGAGGAAGTATAGTGAATGGGTGAGTGGTGCTTGAGTTATGAAGAGGGGACGTGCAAATTGAGTATTCATTATGAGATTTTAGTAAGCCTATATTCCTAAATTTTTACTTAGTAATTGCAAGTCGGCATTAGAGGGGTATGTGATGGATTCACATGTTAGTGCTAGACCCTAAGCTTGAATTTTGAAGAGTAGTGTTAAAAAGGAGATAACATGATAATAGTGATAGTCCTTGTTGGAGATTTGACCTAAGAGACTTGTTGTATTACCTGTTTATGATTAAGATGTTGGCTAGCAAGGAGCATGGTACTAGGAGTAGAGTAGAAGTACCCCCTAGTTGGAGATAGTGAATTAAGGGAGAAATACTAGGAAAGGGGAGGCTTAAGAGGTTTAGGATATGTAACCATGATTGTGTATAGATGGGTGAGGATCTAAGTTATGACTATTATGAGAATCTGAGTTGTATATTTGAGTTGTTGATATGGATTAGGCTGATGTAAGTAATCATTATCGTCACAAGAAGCTAAGAGATTGGGGCGTATGAATAAATGATGATTAGTTCTCCATAATAGTCTAAGTCTTATATAAATAAGTTTATAAGAGCACAGTGGTTGAGCATTAGCAGGCA
>JAOTQJ010125564.1:0-10401 GCA_025642045.1 Solanum sejunctum
ACCAACGCCACCACGCTACTTAGGGGCTTCAATATACCGAGCTTGAAGTATCAAATAATCGAAAACACGAAAAAATTTAATTATTGATTTTTTTACTGTAGCAACCCGAGAGGTTGCTCTTGTGCAACAAAGTTTTTTCCAATTTTTTGGGCTAAGTATAAGATGTATATCTTGTACAAGGCATACACACATATATATAGGCACACATATACAGTTATGCCAATAAGAAAAGGACACACACATTGACCCCACATTCCTTTTTATTCTTAAGGACCTAACTTAGGTAAAATATTACATTCGGTCCCAAACTTTATTAAATTAAACCAATTAAGGATTTTCGGGGTTTAAATTATGTTGCGGGTCCTAACAAAGCTATTGGGCCTCTCTGCAGTATTAAGCCACCGTTGACCATGGGGTGTTTTAGCCCAAGGTTGAGATAGCCCATTTATCTCTATCCTTTGATTTTTTCCTTTTCGTCCCCAATTCTCATTTGCCCATCGCTTTCCTGGAGATTTCTTGAGGAATTTTACTACCTCCCATCCATCCCCTTACCTTTTTGGTGGAGTTGTATCTTGGACAACGTCTCTCTAACCTGTCTCAAGAGTTGATATTTCATAATTTTGATTTGTGTGATCGATTTTACTAGAAGTCAAGCATAAAAGTCCTTCTACTTCATAGATGACTTTCTTTGTCTGCAGGTTCCGATAATCACTTAAGTTTTAACTGGCATATCTAAAGTGATTTTCACACAAATTCTTGCGTATCTTCCCCTAAGAGTCGCTGAAGTGCACGCATCAATTTTCAATAGCATTCCCAAGTTTTACCCAACTCTTTCTAGGACTTGTTTGTCATAAAATTCAGTTGGGAGTTGGGGCAGCCTTGCCCAAATAGCTGTATGGCTAATAGTGGATGTCTAGGGGGTAAAGTTTGGTTCCCATTTTCTCATAGTAGCAAAATTCTCAGTTATGAACCAGGGACCTTCGTGTAGTGCTTTGTTAAAGTTTTCCTCAAGGATGAACTTTGCTATATGGCAGTCGTTCCTTAAATCAATTAGAACTAGGGGTTCTGTTGGGTACCATAGCTCCATGAGTTTGCTCCTGAGAAAGGTGTGCTGGAATTTTCTCCCAAACACCTTTATGATGACAAATGATATCAATGGTTCGTAAAGTTGTTAAAGATCTTCTTGAGAAAGGGAGATGGTGTCTGCTTGTTGCAGATCTGCGTCTTCCACTTCCATCGCATTCTCACATTGAGAATCATAGATGTAGATAAGATTGCTAGTCTTTCCCATGAGAATCTCTTTGAAGGATTCCTATTGTTAGGGGGATCCGATTGTTGGCATGGGGAAACAGACTGTTATATTTCAGTAGTCATTTGAGAGAGAAATAATTAGGTTGTGTTCAAGGGGATAAATTCCTTCTCAATCGACATTGCTAGTTACTTAATAGTATAACAACAAAGTACTTTTATTTATAATGAGGAAAAAGACATGAAATAAAGGATTTATTAGATCAACTTTGTGATAGTCATCCATTATTAAGGTCAAGTGTGATCATTCCAAATAACACTTACAATTGAAAAACTCTACCTACTGATAGTTCTTTTAAGTTAAATTGGTTAGACTTTTTATTTTTATTGCCGTATTCTTGTTAATATATTGTGGATTTGGGATTTTGACTGATTTCTGTAATCAAAATAAAATTTAGGTGAAAATAAAATAATTTTTATATATCAATTTTTACCGTCACTCATTTTCTTTTATCCTCTTTATGATTCTGTTCTTGATCAAGATTTTCTCCTCAAATTTTTTCATATTTTCATAAGATAGTAGCTCATTAGGTGTTGATCACTACCAATGAAGATGAATCATAATATTTCAGTATGAATTCTAACTTTCAAGTATAATTTTTCAACTTTATCTTCAAAAGCTCTTATTATTTTTTTATACTAAATCTATGTCCAAACTCTGACTAAAAGTTTAGTAATTTAGAAATTGTGGACCTAGACCTTTACGCTTTTGAAGTCTTTGTCCTCACTATATGTTAAAAAATAGTGGCAATGGGAGAAATATTTTTATGATAAATGAGGCATATCATGTCATTGTTACGTGAGAAAGTTCTTAAATACTTCAAATATATTTGTAGATTTCATGCCTCTACTACTTTTCCTGGGACATTAAAGGGTGACAAAAAAATTTAAAATTAAAAAAAAAAGTGAGTTAAGTCTTACGAATTAGGTGTAGGTGACAAGTTTATAATTAAGAGTTAATAATATTTGATCATTTTCGTATAAGTCCCCAAGTTTTTTTCACACTTCAACCCACTAAATAAAATACCCTAATTTTCTAATTTGGAAAATATTTTCAATGGCTGCTTCCCTTTCTCCTCCAATGTCCCGCGATCTTGTTGTTGTTGTTGTTGTTGTTTTTGTCACCGTTTTCTCAATATTGGAGCTTCAAATGTGGGAGAAAAATCAATTTTTGGTACATTTATTCATAAGACTGCGGAACTGCCTTCTTTCTTTGATCTGGAGCTATCGGCTTGTGATGAGGCAAAAACGAAATCACAAGCTTCCCCTCACTCGAGTCCAATCAATTAATCCCACAATGCGCGGAAGCTTAAGCGGAAATGAAAGAGGAGATAGTTTTGGAAATTACTTGAAAGGCAACTTTTAATCATTATTATGACTGATCAAAGTGAATATGATGTTGTTTATTTGAGTTTTGTATTTTTATTGTTGCTTCTGCCATTGTTGTAATTCTTCAATGCTGAGCTATTCAGGACGCTGCAGCAGATGCTAAAATAAATTCAGTAATTGCTAAACGATGTAGAATAATAGTCAAAATATTCTTTTAGAAACCAGTTGACCATTTCCTGCAACAGTTTTCAATTACTGTTGAATGTACTGCAATATTTGTTGCATTTGATGTTTTAACTAATGAAGTAGCTGCTGAATCAAATATAACAGTTGTTGTATTTTTGTATAGTTTTCTCATGCTGTGCTTTTAATTATTATTTATTTAGGTACCTTTAACATCATCAATGGAAGACAAAATAATATTAGGAGTTGATTGTCATGGTGAATAGGCTGAGTCCAAAAATCACCTTATTTGGCATTGGAAATACAAAGAAATGATCGAGATGATAGTAATAATTGTCAATTGAGATATCATGTATGAGAATTTTGTGAATCAAATTATTACCAGTTCTGAATTAAACTGTGAGCCGAAAGATATCTCCATTACTTACATGCATTCTTGTGACGAAAAATAGAGAGTGGCTCCATTTAGAATAAAAAATTAAGTGAATTTATGAATTTATTTGGAAGATGAAGAAAGACTCATTCTACGAGTATACATGGTTGAAAGGGTTATGGATAACTAAAATATACCTCAAAATCAAGAAATGTTGAATGATACCTCCATTTAGAATAAAAATTGAGTGAGTTTACGAATTTATTTGGAAGATGAAGAAAGACTCATTCTACGAGTATACATGGTTGAAAGGGTGGTGGAGAACTAAAATATACCTCAAAATTAAGAAATGTTGAATGATAAATATGATGTGATGGATACAGATATTCTAGATAGAGCGAGTGGAGGTGAGCAGACTCCGACTCCAAATGTTGTTACCATCACACCAGTACACAATCAACACAATTGAATCATGTTCAAGATGATGAAACTGATTTTTATAATGATATAACATTTGAGAATAAGCAAGATTTAGATATTGCGTTCAAAATGGCTTGTTTGAAGAAAGACTTTACAGTCAAAAAGTGTCAAGTATGTACTCCTGAGTGCAAGCAATGGCTAAGAGTAGTGAAGCTTAAAAGTTGTGATAGATTTTACGTTAGAAAGTATGAAAAGTGTGACACTTATGTTTCTCAGCATCTGATGATCCATAATTCACATGCTACGGCCAAAGTAATTGATGCATACTTCAAAAATAAATTTTTCAAGGGTAAAGGGCTATCCACCTGACATAAGAGAACCTCACTTCATGTTGAATTGGGATGCAAGGTCAGTTATTGAAAACTTTGAAAGGGAAGTAAAATTGTGAAATATTTAATAAGGGAAACACACGAGCATGAATATTAAGTGCTTGACGCGTACCGTTATATACTTAGCACTGTAAATTCGGGAATCAAAATGACATTGGAGCTCAATGAAAATGGTAAGTTTAAGTATTTTTTTTGTGGCCATGAGAGTTTGGATTCTTGGTTTTAGGCATATGAGAAAAGTCATAGTCGTCGATGGAACATTTTTAAAAGGCAAATATGGTGAAGTTTTGTTGTTTGCTATTGCACAAGATACCGATAAGCATATTTTTTCGGTTGCATTGGTGTTGAAATCCGAGTGCGATGTCTCTTATCAATATGTTTTTGAGAAAATGAGCAGTTTTATGGATGATACTTTAGAATTGTTTGAATTGACATCCAAGCATAAAAAAATAATTTCAGTTGTCTACCCTTCTACTCATTATGATTATTGCATATGGCACCTTGGTGAAAATATTCAAATCAATTTTCACAAAGGAAGAATCATCTATCATTTTTACAAGGTCACACAAGTATACAACATAAGTGAGTTTAATGATCACTTCAATCAAATTAGAGATATGGTTCCAGGGGCGGTCACACATCTTGAACAATTTTAATTTCACAGAAGGAGCAGAATATTTTTTTTTTCAAAAAATGGGTATGTATTATTAGGTTTTGCATTTGTTCCATTAACTACTGCTGAAGTTGATGCAGATTTTGTTGCAGTAACTGCTGCATCTGCTGGAACTACTGCAATATCTTTAATGTCTGCTATAGAATTTTATATTTTAAAAAAATATTAGTTATTAATTTCTATAATATTTCCTGCAATATTTACAGGTTTTGTATTATGACATCAACTATCGCTGAGTCGATTAATTCGTTTTTTGTTGTTGAAAGAGAATTTCTCATTCCTTCTCTATTTGATGAAATAAACAAGATGTTTGATGAAAAATTTCACCAAAGACAAATAGAGTTCATCAGTGCATCAACCAACATGGTCCCTTCGATAGAAAAGGTCATTGCAAAATTATTAATTTAGGAAACAAACTATTGGTTCATCAAATTCGTTCCAAACCTTTCAATTGGAGCTATCAATTATAGGTATATTGTCTCCGATCATGATGTAGTGAAAACGGTTGATCTTTATTGCAAATCTTGTACTTGCAGAGTCTTTGATCTTGATAAAATACCTTGTTTGCATGAGATGACAGTACTCTGGTGTCAATAAGGTGAAGATTATAGAAGGCGTATTTATGAATATTCTTCTCAATATTATGAGGTAGAGACATACATTATTACATACCTGAAGAAAATTAAACCGGTGTCGTCCAAAGAATTTTGGAAAGTTCTAGAGAGATTATAGAAAGGACAATACTTCCTCCACATGTTGTGCCGGGAAAGGTGAGAAGAAAGGCAAAAAGAGGCGGCCAAGTATCGGACAATCATTTTCAAGCAAAAAGAACAAATGTTCCATATGCAAAAGGATTAAGCACATGAAAACTACATGCTTAGAGCGAAATATTTCATAAGAACTCATTTTTATTTTGTGTTTAGGAACTTGTTTCATTTTGCATATTAATTTTATGCAAAATATTATTTGTACAGTTAACATTTGTTATTTAATATTATCAATACTATTGATATTTGAATACATTTTTCATCAAATGCTTCAAATATTAAGAAATTGTATTTTAAACTATCAGCAATTTTACAATAATTGTTACTTTATTTACAATAATTGTTACTAACTAATATTTCAGTAATTGCTACTAACCTCATAGAAAATGCTACATAATTTACAGAAATAGCTATATCGTATATAGTATTTGCTAGAGAGTTTCCCAGCAATTTCTATGAAGCTACAACAATTGTTATACTTAATTTACAGAAATCATTACTACCTTTACAAGAAATGCTATACAATTCTCAGCAATTGCTAAAATAATTCAACAACTGAATAACTTGCTAATATATTTTATAGAAATTGCTACAACCAGTTTAACAACTAGCCAACTTGCTATAACAAATTCAAACAAAATCTTTACTATCGGCTTATTTCTAGTCTTGCATTAGACTAATATCACTATATTCATTCATAACTATAATCAAATGGACTAATTAATGAAAAAGTCAACGAAAATAAGTGTGATCTACAACTATGATCCTATTACTTGTGTAAGTACTATCTCGATGTATAAGATCATTATTGATGCTAGCATTTAACTCAAAATTGGACTAACTTCACCTCATATATTGTAAAACATATTGACACAACCAACTAATAATCAATTTACTTAATCACCATCACTTACATATGCAATTACTCAATAGATTGCATATTACTTGTCTAATTACCACCTCAATGCATAAGATCACTACTGAATCTAACTTTTGATCTGAAATTGGACTAACACAATTCAATTTATCACTAATATGACATTTACATAAGCAATTATTCAGTATAAGTTGACTTGTTGAGTAAGTTCACAACAAATGGCATGATTGTTCCAGCAAATCATTGACTTACTGAGACATATTCACAGAAAATCTTAAGACTTCTCTAACAAGTTATTGACTTGATAAGTCATTTTACAACAGATACAAGGATAGCCCCAACAAGATGCTGATTTGCTATTATTTCACAGCAAATGTTAAGACTGTCCCAGTAAGTAGGTTACTTGTTGTGTCATTTCATAACATATATAAGGATAGCCCCAGCAATAGGCTGACTTGCTGAGTCATTTTCACAACAAATGTTAAGACTGACCCAACAAGTAGGTCATTTGCTGAGTCATTTCACAACATATATGTGGATAGCCCCAGCAAGATGCTAACTTATTGAGTCATTTGCACAACAAATGTTAAGACTATCCCAATAAATAGGTCATTTACTGTGTCATTTCATAACATATATGAGGATAGCCTCAGCAAGATGCTGACTTGCTGAGTTATTTTCAAAGAAAATGTTAAGACTGTCCCAGTAAATAGGTCACTTGCTGTGTAATTTTATAACATATATGAGGATAGCCCCAACAAGAGGCTGACTTGCTGAGTCATTTTCACAGTAAATGTTAAGATTATCCCAGCAAGTAGGTCACTTGCTGAGTCGTTTCACAACAGATATTTCTATAAAAAGAGATATTTCTATAACATAAAATATCTATCGTCAACATTCCAAAAAATCCAGAAAAATAAGAAAATACATATGTTCATAAAATGACTATCCATCATCAATATTCCCGAAATGTCTAAAAAAAATAACAAAATATCCATCATCCAAACCTTAAAAATGTTCATCATCCAAACATCAAATAATACCCATCACTCAAACATTAAAAATACCTATTATTCAAATATTAAATAAATTCATAAAATCCAAACATTGAATAAACATCATCCAACCTAAGAACAAATAACATCATCACATCAATTGTTTCTCCTCCATAGATACTATTGGTTGCTGCTTCTCCGTAGCACCTCCTATTTGCTTCTTCTCTATCACAACTGTTGCTTGTTGTTCCTCTCTAACCACTATTTCTTGGTGCTCCTTCCTAGCTTTAGTTGCCCTTTTTTTGCGCTTGTGAGTGCTTTTGAAACTTGCTTTCGTCTCCTTTACTCACAAATAGGAGTATGCGGTGACACCACCCTTGATGATGAGATGACACCTCTTTTGGATAGCATGGTATTCAAGATTTTCCTAAATTACAACATCATTTTCATCATCCTATCCATCATCTCATTGTAAGTTTCACAATCATAAGTACTACAAGGTGTCTTAGAAGTCTCGGCACCCAGGCCACCGGATCTACCATCGGTGAATGGAGTTCCAAAAGCACCTCCACCAAGAGGTAAAAATCCTTCTTTATAACCAACAGTTTCTTCTTTCCAACAACAGTTTCAGCACCACCTGCTTCTGCATCAGCTTACCCAATAGCAACATCTATACCTGCCTCGACAACATCAACTACCCCTACCCCAGTAGTAGCATCTACACCCATCCAGCACCAGCAACAACATCAACAAAAAAAATCCCTTTTGATGGTTGTTACGTTGGTCAAATCTTTCACTAACCTCGCAATCCTCATATTTTCTTCTTTTTGCTCGAGGGGCACAAATTTCGTCCAAAAAGTTCATCTCTTTCCCACTTTCAATCGAGATTAGCCATAGATAGAACTTAATAATAAAAATATTAAAATATAAGAAGACAATAACTATTTTAAAATTACAGTAACTGTTAAAGTGAGCAGGCAACAACTGATAAAGTAGAAAGACAACAGTTTTTGTAACACTTACCTCATCCTTTGGTAGATCAAAGAGTTCATGTGCCTTGACTTTAACATTATTTGATGTTGCCAACTATTGAAGAAGTCTTCGAGAAGATACTTCCTCATCAAACGATGTGAGGAATAACTTCAAAAGCCCAATCCTAAACAAATCGATGTCATAAAATATTATTAATTAATATAATAAATAAATATAAAAAATATTACAACAAAAATACAATAAATACAACTTATCATAAAAGTCCACAAAAATCATATAGATTTGATGACTTTTTGGTCGACGTCACTGTCTTTCTCAGATACTGCATAGTGAATTCATAGTTATCTCGACCCCAAGGATAGGCACAAAATGTATCCCGATCAGCCGCTAGCTTGGAACAAGAATCCATCGCATTAGTCCATGGATCTTTACTGATAAGAATCTCATGGACAAATAAATCAAACACAGGAACTTCTTGACACTCTTCTTGACTTTACTTGACTGCAAGAGGTCAAGCATCTCTTTTGATTTATAATACTTCTTCTTTATTGCATCACACATCCTTTTGTATGTCTTCTTTACCTTTTTGAATTGGGAGAGAGGAGAAGGTGGTATATGATAGTTCAACCCGATAACAATAGCAAAACTCTTTCATGCCAAAATAAACAGGTATGCCATAAAAATTAACCCAAAAATTATTCTCACTACTAATCCAACAATGAAGAAGTTGATACATCAACTTCGTTTGAAATCTCAGGATGCTTCCTTCACTTATGTCTAGGTATAACTTTCCAAATTTTGTAGACTTAAAATAACTATCCAAGTCTTTCTTCACTAATTTTTTTTAAATCAGAAAATAATTTTTCAAGTTCAAATTTTATTCCTAGATCACCGTTCTCACTTCGATTCAAAAACCCAGGAGTCTCAAAGCCATAATTGTCATACCTAAAAACCACAACTATGGTAATGTCTGTAGCAGTAAAGGGAATCTCAACAATAACTAGGGTGTCTCTGCAGTAGTTAATGGGCTGTCTACACCAGTTGTGTCACTTGGTGGAGCATCTGAGGGACTTTGTTCATCAACTGTGTGAGTCTGTGCAGCATCTAGGGGACTATCATCACCAATCATTTGACTTGGTTCAGCAGCTGAGGTACTAGCACCAACAGCTGTGGGAGTGGCACCAATACCTGAAGGAATATATACAATAGCTATTGAACTAGATCTAGCAGTTGATGTACTAGGTGTAATAGCCAAAGTACTGTATCCAGCAGCTGCGAGATTATCTATTAGTTTGATTAATCATTCTCAATAAGCACAAGAAAAATCAATGCTCAAGAACCTTTCTACATGAATAATCTGTGTTCTTTTTTCACAAAAATGTACAACAACAACCAAACATCTACACCACCTATATATCTGAAAAAGTATCCTCAAAGAGTCCAACAAATCAAACAACACTAATAAAAACAATCCTACCCAAGTAGAAATTAAAGCATGCAATACATTTTTCTAACAAAAAACATAACAACTAAAATCAAACAAAAACAACAACCACAGTAGTTATTCTAGTCAGTTCAATAGTTGTTGCCAATACTTTAAAATTGACCAACATTTTCGCACAAGTACTACAACAACAAAAATCAAATAATAAACAACACGCACACCCAGCCAGTTACCCAGTTGTTATAATACTTCAACTATTGTTGTGAATCCTACACGAAATCAATCAAACCAAACTAGCATTTTGCTCACAATGACTACAACAACAAAAATCAAATAACACCCATACACGAAATCAACCAACCAAGCCAACATTTAACAAAAATCAAACAACAACAACACCAATACTCGAAATCATGCAACCAGACAAACATATTTCTCAAAATGACTACAAAAACAACAACACCTATACTCGAAATTATCTTGTTCAAAGAGTGTTGACACCCAATTTTTACCCTCCACGGTGTCAAATTAATTATCGAGTCTTATTTTTGTGATTTTTATACCATTATTTTCAAAAAAAAAAAATTATTAATGACGGGCGCGTGAGATACACGCGCCCCCAATTCTCAAAATATACTCCACCTTCTTCT
>JAOTQJ010125575.1:0-10401 GCA_025642045.1 Solanum sejunctum
CATAGCAATCATCCTCTTGGCATATGCTTCACTCAATTTCAACATAGGTACCCATACTAGCACTTTCAAAACATGGTTATGTAGCTACCAAGCAAATCAAGGTACATTGATACATTTGACAATCAAAATATGACAAGTTTAGTATCAAGAATCCCCAATCACTGAACAAGTCATATGCTAACCATGCAATAAAAGTACCCTGACAGAAAAGAAGTCCCCCTTTTCACTCAATAAGCCTTCAAAGTAGATCAAGGGATTCTGCAAGCATATTCTCTCACACAAATGAGATTCAGGCATGATGACCAATACGATAAACTTGTCTATACATTCATAACCTGAATTGGTGACTGATTGATTAGTATCACTTTAGGACTTCATAGGCTTGTAATGTAGGTTCATGGGGCCTTGTTGTGGCATTTTGGGCAATTAGTGATTAAAGGCCAACCTTGAACTACGTTTTTCAACACTTTTACCTTAACAACTCAACCATTCTTAAGTAGTTCTCCCTTAATCCTCATTTTCAATCATTTTGGGTATTTTCTGTTTATTTTTCAGCTTATGACTTATTTTCAAACTCAATTTGCTTTTTGAACTCATACTAAGGCATTTTTTTCTCTTACTCGGTATATGACTTTCTATTCTTTATTCTATTCCCAACTAAACACTTCATTTTTGCTATTATACAACAATATAGGCCACCCTCAGTTTAGGCATTAAGCTTTAGGTAAAGTACACAATATTTAATCCCCAAACCAGGGCCACTTTTTGTAGCCGCCCTCAACTTTGGATTTTTTCCTAATCAAGTTTCACAATGTTCAAGTATAGACCAAGCCCAATATCAAGGTATTTCACTAAATAAGGTTAGACTAGCTAGGTATTAAGAAAGAAAAGGCTTATGTGAGGCTCAAACATTTGGAACAAGGGGTAAAATCTTTCATTTGGTGGTTCATTTAGGCAAAAGTTGATTTAATTAAAGAACAATGGCCTAAGATCCCTTACTTATCCACATAGTCTCCAGTCCAACTAAGAATAACAAGGCAAGTTCTGAATTAGTAAATAATGCATGAACAAAATAAAATTCAGCTCACACACATATGACATTGCATACATAGCTAACACAAACACATAAATCATGCTTCAAGTATCAACTTTGCTTCTCTTAGTCAGAAAAAACATTGACAAACCCTTCACAAATGCAAGATTACAGAAATAACTACAAATCATAAAAATTTTGTGGGTACTAATTTTCTAAAACATTTCATAAAAACTATCCAATACCATGTACATGCCAAAAGTAATCACCATATATCAACAAATTATCCAAAACACCAAACAACACGCCAGTTCCACATAAAAATAAAAATCATCCATAAGGCAAAAGAAACACTGCAAGAAAACGTTGGGATATAAAAACTAGGATAGTTATGAACTAAAGGCTACTCAGACTTCACCCTAATCCATAACTACCCATACCTTACCAAAATAATGTACTTTGTCCTCAAAGTATATAACAAAAACTAAATAAAAATAGGGGTCAAAATAGCAAACATCAAAAGATGCTCAGGCACCGGTATCTGCATGTTCACGAGTGGCTCCCTCCTCCGGAATGGTCTGGGCTGCATCTATGCTAGAAGAGGCAACTCCGTGAAATCTCTCAAGCTCCAAAGCTGTCCTCTGCTCCTCCTCTCTCGATCTCTATAGGACAATCTCTATGAACTGCTCCTCCAACTCCTCATTCTCCTCGGAGGTCCTTTGCCACTTATGCTCTTCCTCTATATCAGTCTCCTCTATCGGCCTCTTTTGGGGAGAAAACGATAGATTGTGTGAAGCAAATATCAATAAAGTCTTTGCCCATAGGTGCTTATCCAGAGCTATAATCGCAGATGCTAGTGATGCAATCACATCAGCCTTAAACTTAGCCAACTCCTGTTGAAAGGGGATCATATGAACAAACTAGGTTCCATCAAGTCTCTTCTACACTCTGTCCTTGAAAGCATCAACCTGGGCATTCATCATAGCAATCTTCCGGTCCATAACTAAGAGGGTGAATGCCTTATATCTATCTTTCGATGCATAAACTATCTGTCAACCCAAGGTTTGAATTATTGCATCAATTGAGCTAGCTAGGCCTCCGTCCTAGATAACCTGCTAACCAGAGCCTAAAATCAATAGGAAAAATAATAGGGAAGTCTGTAGAAGGAACCTGATGTGTAGATGGCTCCGGTGTAGGTGCAACTTTATAGGGACCCTCCTCGATATCAGCTGCTCTAGGCTAATCTGGTGTAGCTAGAGTAGTAGTAATGGTAGCTTGAGTCAAACCCTATGTAGATGGCTCATGAGGAAATGGCTTAGGAATGGGAGGAGGTACTATCCGTTGGAGAGCCACCAGATTCTCATCAACCTTGACCAGGCTGGGATTCATAGTGTGAAAGGCCTCGATGTGTTGATCAAGATAAAGTGAGACTCGCACCCCAGCTTCAACGCATAACTTATCAATATAGGTTGGAAAGGGCATGCTTGTGTTCCTCCGAAGTGCTAACTCATAAATCTACTCTGCCATCACATGGGTCCAATTAATATCATAACTAGCTAAGATGCTGGCTAGCAAAATTGCTCGCTCCAACATGATGGCATTTTCAGTGAAGGTAGGTCAGATGTGAGCCCAGAAAATAGCCTATGAAATTTGACGAGGAAGGTGAAAGATGACTTCACAATGGCCTCTGTGTGTGTAGTGACCCACATAGGCTCAAGTCCACTCTCTACTATCTAGCTGGCCACCCATCACAGAAGCTCGGTCCTCTGGTCCTTATTCTTCCCAATCACAGCCAGTCTTATCTTATCAATGTAGCTGTTATACTTAGATGAGGTCTTTCACGCTCTATAAGTAGACCTAAACTGTACTTGGCAGATAGTTTTCTCTTAAATGTCCACCCGCTAGCCTCGAACTAGAACCACTCTCAACCAGGGTTGCTCAAGGGCCTTCTACCCTTTTGGAAGATCCTGTAGAATTGTAATGGTATACATAACATAGAACTCTCACACTAGAAGTGGTTTGCCTATTTTTGTTATTAGCCATTTGAGATCATGCCTGTCTATCTTAGCCTCCAAAGTAAGGACATGACTTAGGCCAAAATCAACTAGTTAGGGATCCTCATAGAATGGTCGCCTAGACTTCCTCTGCCATTTAGGCTCCAGCCCCTACCTGTAGATAGCCTCCATGCCCATAATCCCCCATTGATCATGCTGAGGGTCATCAACAAAAATGGACAAGTTGACCGAGGATTGGGCTGCTCCTCTGCCCTGAGGCACATTATCTGACTCAGACCAATCTATGCTTCCCTCCTTGTCAGACAAGGAGGTACTCTCAACTTCAATCAGAGATTATGTAGTCTGAGCTCTAGTTTGAGGCCCCTGAGCCTTAAGGTCAATCCTGACATTTGGTTCCTCATTTAACCCCTTAGAACGTTTATTGTCTGATTCCTCATCTCTTCGCCTATGTTGAAGGTCGGATAGCCATATTTCTATTCTTAGGAGCCATTGTACTTGAAGTTTTCATCACAAACCCACAATTAGCTCCAAATTACCTGAACAAACAACAAAAAGAGACAAGAACAGAAATAAACAATAACAAAGGAAAATACTCTATAAAATCAACACTGCACCAGTTACAGGTTGTAGGTATGAGGCATTGGTACGACTCTAGTGGAGACTATGAGTGGTATTGTGGCCTCATAGATAATAGGTACCTAGCAAAAGTTTATAGTAAAATTAGGTATGAGGCTCAGTTGCAACTTGTAGTTTTGACTAAGGTCGTAGACTAGGCTCGTACCAAATTTTAGTAACCAAAATTAAATATAAGGCAAGGTAATGAGAACCTATTACGGTTCATAGTGAACACTACGACTCGTAGGTAGGTCTCATATGGTAAATATTAAGGAACCTTGGGTCACTATTATTCCTTATGAGTGGCAACTATGGCCCCTAGGTCCTATGGGCAGTAGGAGGCCCTCATAGTAGAGAATCACAGGTACCTAAAAGTACCTTCTGCATCACTGTACAAACCACAAAAACTCATCTAAGCAATAATTTAAACAATATCGAAGCAATTTCCCATTAAACACAGTAAGCACATAACAATATGCCCCTAAAAATGATATTCAAATAAAAAACCTAGCCCAAAGTCACACCAAATAATACACAATCAACAAAATCAACCCTCCAAAACATCCACGAACAACTTATTTCATCATTCCCTAAACATACAACCAAATTAACCAAATGCATACATGATTGATTGGGGAATTGGATTTAAAAGAACATCAAAAACTCATTTAGCCCACTACATTTGACAAGATCATAATACCCAAAAAACAATTTCATACCACCATAATTCAGTTAATTAATCAACAATCACAAACTCATTTCATGCAATTAATCAACATACATGGCAAAGCATAATCAATAAAAACAAGCCACAAGGGTAATCTTTACGACCATGGTCAATTTAAAGGAATTCTAATCGACAAACACCCTAATTCTCTTTCAAAGACATCAATTTTTCCCATGAAAACTCTCTGTGCAAATTTCAATCACAAAATCATTCAAGAATTTCAAACGACAATATATGTTGCGTATGATATTTAACCAAGAAACATACCTCAAGAGAAAATGATAAATGATGAACAAAATGAGAAAAAGGGAAGCAAAAACCCTAGATGCTAGAGAAGGCCACTGGAATATTGGTAGGTCTATCAAAAATAGTGCCAAAAACCCATCGGAATGGTTGCGAGGTTTTTGGAACAAATGGGAGTATTAGGTTTTATTGTTAGGGTCAAAATAAATTGTTGACCCCTTATAATCCTCTCTTGCCGACGTTTAAAAATCCCCAGTTCAAGTCTATGAAACTCTGATTATGAGTCGTAATTCAAACTATGACCCATAGGTATTGGTTTTATAGAGCTCTCAACACTTAGAAAAATTTCAGAAACATACCTGGACACTATGAAACCTATTTACAACTTTTTAGATTGGACTACGAGTCATAAAGTTGGCTATTAGTGCGAGGGACAACTTTAATCATCATTGTTATCCTCTATGAGGCATGACTATGAGTCCTAGTGCGCACTATGGATCATAGTAGATCGTAGAGGTTGATTCCAATACTATCTTTTACAAATGGTTTGCACTTGTTTAATACAACCTTAATCTCACAATACACCATAATCCAAACATATCACTAGTTCAATGTCTTAAAAGAAAAATCAAACCATAATCAATCCACTACCTAAAAATTCACACAATGAAAATAAATGCATCATAAGTAAAAACATGGAAAGTACTTAGGTAGCCTCCCAAGAAGAGCCTTGTTTAATGTTCTGACACAACTTAGCCATCTGAAGCCAGCAAAATTTCTCAATTGCCCATACATCGATATTGACTTCATTGGAGTGATTCATAGATTGATGATATCAAAAACCACCTTTGTATAATTAATTGTAAACTTGAATTGACTAGATTCCATGTCCACCAAGCAACTCCCGGTGGCCAAGAATGGCCATTCAAAAATAATAGCGACCTCAAAATCAACCTCACAATCAAGAATAACAAAATCTGCCAGGAAAATAAATTTATCCACTTTGACTAACACATTATAGAGCATTCCCTCCGGCTTCTTTATTGGGCAATCCGCCATTAATAACCTCATTTGTGTCAGAGCAGATGAACCCAAACCAAGCTTTTTAAACATGGAAAGAGGCATCAAACTTATTCTCGCTCCTAAGTAATACAATGCTCTTGCAAACTCTACATTGCTGATGGTACAAGGAATGGTAAATGCACTAGTGTCCTCTCTTTTATGGACTGCGCATTTGATTGTGATAGCACTACAATGTTGAAGGTCTTGTGAAAGCTATTGACTCACCATCTGCTTTTTTGTCACAAAATCCTTAAGATACTTGGTGTTATTAGAAAAAATGGCTTTGGGTTTCAAAATTTTCATTTATTACTTAATTGATTTAAATAAATCAAATTTTTAAAATTAAAACATAGTTGCCACCTAATTTTAAGGATAATTAGAAAATTAATAAAATATTTAAAAAGACTTAACAGAAAAAATCTTTTTAAAATTCAAAGAAAAGGGCTCGGGTTCACATTTCCACTTGAAGAAGGTTTTATGCACATGAAATGGCCATTAATACGCGGTTGTCCAGTGATTAGGTAACTTTGACTAACTACAAAAGAAAAATCAACTAAAAAAATGAAATTGAAAGAATCCAAATTAGAAAGTTTAAATTGCCACATTGACTAATTTTGCAAATAAAGACACTTGAAAATGATTTGAATAAACTAAGAACTTTTTATAAAAATCTTTGAAATATTTAAAAGTCCTAGGACACTTTTTTAAAATTAGAGAATCACAAAATTAAAAAATAAAAATAACACAAATGGTTTGACTTTCAGGGAATTTAATTAAATTAAAAATAAATAAATAATTAAAGCTACAAAAATATTATTAGAGTTAGTGAACAAGATAATAAGTATCACAAACAAAAGCACACAATAAGGAAATAAATACAATTGGGCTTTGGTAGACCCAATTTCAAAAACCTATCTTAATGCTAAAATAAGAGACTTTGGTCTACCTAGCCCACATGCTCAAAAGGACTGCTGCAGCTTCCTTAGGCCGTTGGCCCGTCTCCTACTTGCATACAGAGTGTATATTTTGCGTATATTAGTGTACACACATTGGCTTTCCAACTTCCAAGACCTGTGAACATCTCCAAAAACCTGTAGATTGCTCCCTAGACCCGGTGATGTCCTAAAATGTAGGGTGGAGTCCCCAAAAGGACTCCCAAATGTCACATGTGCCAAAGAAAATAATTGCATATAAGAAACCAATTATTTGAACCATAACAAAATATGTTATGAGTCCAAGTATTTTGAACAGAGGTAATATACAAGTGAGAATCACTAAAGAAATATGCTCAGATTAGCAAGGCAACAAACATGATACATAGACTTACAAATATAAAAATTGAAGAACTCATGCAGTTATGAAGCATAAGATGCTAAACTTCAAACATAAATAGACAAGTTGAACTCAAGAGTGAACTAAAGGAGGTCATACATTATGATTTTTTAAAAGAAAACCCAATGAGTTTGAAACAAATTAACGCATACTTAGGACAAAAAATAGAAGAGGAAAAAAACTTTTGACACATTATCATGGATTTGGAACTATTTCAGCAGAAAACTCATGTTTGTGTCAAAGACTTTACTATCAAAGTATAGAATAGTAAAGATGAAACATTTTAAACACCATTTAACTTAAGAGTTTATAATCAATTAAGAAACTACAAACATGGGATCGGAAACATTAGACAAACAACCAAGTCATGACAACATCACAATACAGTTCTAGAAATGTCTTAATGACCACCAACAATAATCCACAATGTTGACTTGCCATAACGGAATTTCCAGTCGAACAAACTAAGCTCAAATATGAGAACTTTGATATAGCTTCAAGATTCACATTCAACATAGTGTATAAAATTTATAGCGAAATCAAGATGAACGAGATAAGAGTGTTACCTTTCTTCGAACAATGAACTGGGACAAAAAATTCAGAGAAGACTTTCCATCACTAAAGAACTCTATCCGTGCCTTCCTTGACATCGAATGGCTTCTAATTTCAAAGAAAATCTCCTAAATCAGCTAGAAATCATAGAATTTTGAGTTAACAAGAAGAGTGTTTTTTAAGAATAGTGAGGCTGCTCCATAGCAGTGGAGAAGAGTAAGAATTTTTGGTAAAAAATTTAGGTCGTTTTGGGGGGAAAAGGATGAAGAAATGGAGCTTTTGAATTTCAAAATTGAACGTTAGGCTGCACTGAGGAGTCATCTAGTCAAACTTTTTGGCATTGTCACTCTCGCTTGTTGCATTTTGGAGTGGTTTTGCCACGGGTTGTCATTGATTTTGTTGTCATGTATTGTGCGTGTTAGGTGGAAGGAAAAGAAGAAAAGGGAAAAATTGGAGACGCATAGGTTTTTTGGTTGTGCTTTTCTTCATTGGTTATGAAGAAGAGTGGGTAGGTGTGAGGAAGAAAAAGGACAGGGATATATGCGGGACCATGTAAAAGAAAAAGAAAGATAAAAGAAAAAGGAAAGGAAAGGAAAAAGGAAGGGGACATATGAGGTTGGGGGGCCGATTTGAATTTTAAAATATATGATGAATTAAATTAGATCAACTAACGAGCTATTTTTTAAAATTAACTAAGCAAAATAATCAACTCAATTATGAACTACTTACTTTCAAAAAATAATTTGGTAATAAACAAGAATATAATTTATTTTTATTTTTGAATATTTATGAAAAAGTACGCAATTACATGTGTACAAAGTCTATGAAAATATATATATATAATACCAAAGTAACTTAAAAAAAGTTTTTTCTTTGTAATTTTTCTTAAAAGTAATCATTTTAAATTATTAAAAATTAAAAAACCTTAATAATTAATTTATGGTCAAAATTTGGTGTCAACAGTTGCCCCTTGTTTGGCTTGGGTCGATGAAAGAGACTTGAGGCAAACAAAGTTGATGAATTCAATTTTGTCCATCCACTCATTCATCGTATTGTAAAAGGTGAGTGGTACGGACTCTGAGAAATTATGGTCCAACACTGGTATTGGGATTCCTTCATATCCCAGGTTGTATGAGAATTCAGGTCACTTGTAGTTTAAGATGCTTGATTTTACGCATGATTTTGAAAAGTTCAAAAGTTATTTCAGAGTTGAATTATGAAAAGAATGAAAAGACAGGGAATATAATGAGAAGAGGTTGGAGTATAGTCAAGTTTTCAACATGGAGCTCGCATGGACATAATTTTCAATGCTTTTGTTGTATTATCACTTGGATTGGAAAGATTGCTTCTGGTGAGAGTTAAAGTCATCCGAATGTGAAACTAAAATAGAAAAATTCAAAGAAGTACCCACATGCCTTCTAATAGGGGTATGGTTGGGTTGTTATGGAAGTCACTTCTCAGCTCGCGCCCAAAGAGTTTGACAGTCCTCTTCAGACTATGTCCCAATTCGTTGCTAAGAAAAGTTTCACGTTGTACTATTATCCATATCTCTTTGCTATGCAATATTTCCTGCTAAACTTTGTGCAAAATCTAAAAGGTATTTGTTAATCATAAGATCATGTAAATTTTAAAATTAATGCAAAGCCAGTTGATATGTATGATTGACTAGAATTAGTGCTACATATAGTTAGTGCCGGTGCAACGATAGTGCTAAATCATGATTAGTGCAAAATTAGTGCCAAAATAGTTAGTGCTAGTGCAAAATTAATGCAAAATTAGTGTCATCATAGTTAGTGTGAAATTAGTGCTGAACATAGTTAGTAACGGTGCAAAATTAGTGCTAGTGCAAAGTTAGTGCAAAATTAGTGTCAAGCCTAGTTAGTCCAGGTACAAAATTAGTGTCAGTGCAAAGTAAGTGTGAGATTAGTACTAAATTATCAAATATTAAATTGGTACTATGAATATTAAAAATAAAATAAAATCAAACCATCTCATGGATGCCACAACTTTATTGCTTTGCTCTCTTTAATTATTTCTGCTCTTTTGTTGCCTCCTTCTTTGGACGTTGCAGCCTCATCCAAGTTTTAATACTTTTTGGATGAATAATAGTCAAACTCCATTATTTTTCTTAATTGAGTTTTCGTAAGTTCAAAGAAAATTTGTAGGTTAGGGGAGGGAAGGCTTATTCACACTGACTTGAGATTCTTAACTCTGTTCCTTTCAGCCTTTGTTTTGTTTGGACTCTCTGACTCCATTGAAGGAATGGGACTTGATAGATGATAAAACAATTATAATATTTTTTAGTAAATAAATAACTAAGTATCAGAAATGTATAAAAAAAATCATTTGCGGCTCAGATTATGACATGCATTTGACATCCTTTGCACCATATACTTGCATTATTCAGCATCCTCGCTCAGCACATTCTAAAATATCTTTGCCTTAGATTTTTGCTTTAACCAATTTGTTGAGCTTATTTGTAGTAAAATTTAGAGACTTCCTAAAAATTTTCCCCAATTTTATCCCATAAATAATAAAAAAAATTTGAAAGATGCGATCAATCCCAATAGGCACCTACATATCCCTTAAAGATAGGAATCAGGTCGTACCTAGATCAGGATACAACATAAGAAAAAGATTTTAATGTGAACAAAGTATGAGGTCTCCTACATTTCTTGCCAAGGAAATTAGGAAAAAACGTAGTTCATATTACACACAATAGAATTTAGAAATGTTTCTAGCGATATGAACAAAGCTATTAAAAGCCACCTACGTATCCCACCAAGGGAATGAGGTCCAGACTTAGTTCGAATTACATAAAT
>JAOTQJ010125597.1:0-10399 GCA_025642045.1 Solanum sejunctum
AAAGAGTCTAAGTGAAGAATTCAAGAATTAAAGATAATTCTTTCAATCAATGTCCTTCCAAGTTCTTTCACTTTAAATGAAATGCAAAGATTGAGGATTTTCTCCAAGAAAGAGAAGAGAAGATTGCAAACTTTTCCCAAACTTCAACCAACAATTTCTCTCTCAATTTTGATCAGATTTAAGCGATTCAAAAGGCTAAATTATATATTTGTTTCAAGCAGAACAGCTTGGGAGCTTCAAAAACTAACTGTGTTGCTTTGTTTAAGGTAAAAATTGTAGATTTACTGCTACGTTATTAATATATTTCACAAACTTTAACATGCGATTTCTTCCTCATATTATCTCCATTTTTGAATTGATTTTCGCCGTTGAATTCCTTATCACTTGGGGAACATTTTTATATAAAATTTTTAGATTCCAATGGTATTTTTTCTAGTGATAAAATTTTTGGATCATTTTATCATTTTCAATTGAATTAATTGATTTTAGTATTGTTAGATTTATTATATAATTATAATGCTATATTTGAATAGATTTTGGTGAATTGGAGTGTCATAGAATGGAAAAATCTTTGGAATTGACCTTATTGGAGACTTTATATAAGGCAAGTGAATTTCTTAACCTTTGTTAAGTATATAGAATCTTGTGCTTCTTGTGTGAGGTATTGAGAATGATTAATGTAGGCTTTGATTGAAATGTTTTGAATTTGATAATTATCCTATAGTGATATTTGACCTTTGAATTAATGATGGAGATTTACTATATATGAAATAGTGATTATTTATTATTGATGTCAAAGTGATACTTATTTTTAGATATAAACGTGGTTAAGGTTGTAATAGTATTGAGCTTGAGGATATTGCAACATGTATGATATTGAGCTATCATTCTTGATTTTGAGATATATGAATTTGTATGAGCATCTTGCATATTTTATTTCCATGAACATGATTATTGTGCATTTACTATGTAATTGCTGGATGTTCTAAGAAAAACGATGGGAAATGGTTCTGCTAGTGAAAAAAGAATGAGAATTAAAGAGGTTACTATGATTCGAGGGTTGTGTCGCACGCTGCGATGGTTACTATGATTCGAAGGACGTGTCGCATGCCAAGATAGATACTATGATTCGAGGGTCATGTCATACGCCACGACAGATACATGGTCCATGTGTGGCCTCTATGGGTTCTGACTGAGGCATGTTTATGATCAGCAAATGTGTATCACTAGTACAGATATGCATCATTCTACGTGACATTGCATTATATTGCATTTCATCTCATTATCATTTATAAACATGTGAGTGCTTTGTGAAACTTGTGATAGATGCACTTGATCCCTAACATTGTTGATATATAATAGTTGCTATGGTTATTGAGCTATCTGCTATATATATTGTGAATTGTTATGCTGGACTGATTTTATGCAGATTATAGTTGTGGGGGTTTGGTTGGAGTGTTGGGCGTACCGGTATTTTATATTATTTAACTTTATCTTTAGTAGTTCACTTGTTGAGTACCATGTATTTGATACACACCCCCTTGCTACAACAATTTTGTAGGTTGTGAGCCCAGATTGTCATGATAATCTCTATTTTTCCTGGTCCGAGGCTTCATGTGGAGATTGTGAGAGGTAGCTGTTTGCCATCCCAGTTGAATTTTTACTCCTATTTTATGAATTTATTCTATTCTGGAGATAATATCATTTGATACTTGTATTTCCTTTTGAATCTATTGTAATACATTAGAATCTTGTGCACGTGACAACCAAGTTTTGGAGGATTTTCATTAAGTTGACATATTATCCGTAATTGAACTTTTATTTCATTATTATTTTGCATTTTTAATATTATAGTTTGGTTGTAGGCTGAATTGTCTTAGTGGGATAAGACGAGTGCCATCATGCCCGAATTTGAGTCATGACAATTGGTATCAGAGCTTAGGTTCATAGATCTCACGTGCATGCAAGCTGAGTCTATGTAGAGTCTCAAAGATCGATATGAAAACGTACATACTTATCTTTGAGAGGCTGTAGAGACTATTAGGAAACTTTCCTTTATTTATTCTTTCTTATCATGCGTGGTTATGTTTATTGGTATTGAGTTATGCCCGTTCTTTTGAAGAGATAGAAAGAGTAAGGATTGATTGAAGCTTATAGTTTGAGATATGTATCCATTAGGTAACTAATGAAGGGATGAATCGATGGCAATAAGCTTGATGAAAAAGTCAAAGGTATCCTATGATTGCCATGAAGAGATGTGGTATATTTATAGAGAGAATTAGTGTCAGAATATGTTAGAGCATGCCCCAAACTAGAAGGAAGTGTATATTGATGTGTTGTAGTATTCATACTATTGAGGATGAAGTGTAGCTCTTAAAGAAGGGAAAAAGTGTTTTTTATGTGATAGATTAAATTTAGGCTTATGATTGTATGTGAGAGTTTATGAGATTCATAGAATTATAAGCTTACCTAGATAAGGAGGTATAGTGAATAGGTGAGTGGTACATGAGTTATGAAGAGGGGATGTGCTGGTTGAGTATTCGTTAGGAGATTTTAGTAAGCCTATATCCTTAAGTTTTTACCTAGTAATTCCAAGTTGGCATTAGAGAGATATGTGATGGATGCCCATGTTAGTGCTAGACCCTAAGCTTGAATTTTGAGGAGTAGTGTTAAAGAGGAGATAACATGATAATAGTGATAGTCCTTGTTGGAGATTTGACCTAAGAGTCTTGCTGTAGTGCGTATTCAATGATTGAGATGTTGGCTGGCAAGGAGCATAGTGCTAGAAGTAGTGTAGAAGCATCCCCTAGATGGAGATAGTAAATTAAGGGAGAAACACTAGGAAAGAGGAGGCTTAAGAGGTTTAAGATACATAAACATAATTGTGTACAGATGGGTGAGGCTCTAAGTTATGATTGTTATGAGAATCCGAATAGTATATTTGAGTTGTTAATGTGGTGTAGGCTGATGTAAGTAATCTTTGTCATCACAAGAAGATAAGCGATTGGGATGTATGAATGATGTTGATTGGTTCTCCCTAATAGTCTAACTTTTATACAAATAAGTTTATGAGAGCATAGTAGTTGAGCATTAGCAGGTAAAAAAAATATGTTAGAGAGTAATACTTGTGGAAAGTGATCATGTATGCCATTAAGAGTTGCAAATAGAGAGAGAAAGAAAGTTTCATAGAGACATGAGGAAGCTAAGAGTGATATCTTTCAAAGGAGTCTGAGTGGCTAGTTATATGTATGTGACTATAGAATAACAGAAGGGTTTAAGATGCATAATCTTGTGGATAGTGATTCCTTAACCATATGGAGGTATATGCTTATAGCCTAGTAGAGGAAATTAATTCGCAAATTTAAAGAGAGGACCTCGATAGCTAAGGGGGAGATGATGATGTGAGGAATCAAAACAGATCTTAAGTTTTTGGATTGTGATAGGCTGATCAAAATGAGATATCAATTCTTTTTTGCCTCATGTAGTCCTTATACTTCAGTTGAGGTAACATTCCATTCCCTTGGGGTGTATGACTATTCGTACGTATGGCTTAGTCCCATGCACATCATGTTGTTTTCCAATCATACTGTGTTTTGAGGATGAGAAGCGATGAATCCATTCATTAATCTTGGTCTTACCACTATGAATCCAAGAGTTTCTAGTCCCATGTTGAATGTGATGTTACTTGAGTTTTACACTATGCATAGTTCTATTAACACAGAATGAGACTTGATAAACGAGACAGATTGTAATCTATGAATGTTCTTAGATAAGATTTCTCCAATGAATCATGATAATGTTCTTTCTTTCCAAGCTCTTTGAGTAATCCAACTTCCCAGCCTTGATAAAAATGTTGTTGATAGTAGAGAGGTGAAGGTTGATGAGAGACAGTGAGAGTTCTTAATTTTGATGTCATCTTACGCATGCATTGACCTTCGGCTTGTTATTCCATTATTGATGGTAGGATGTAAAGTATCAAGTTTCAGAGGTATAACCTTGATTATTTTTCATGGAGAGATAGTAGTTTGAGGTTTTGCGAAAAGGGGGAAGTAAAGAGTTTCTCCATGTTCAAATTGTGATGTTGCGAGTAGTAGATTGAGGATGAGGGTAGATGAGGAGTGAGTGAGTGTATCCTTATTATGGTATTGGTGTTAAATTTGTGTCATGTAGGGATAGATATAAGAAGGAGGAGGGAGGTCAAACTTTATGATGAATAGTAGATAGGTAAGAGTATGCTGGTGTGACTTTGAGTGAGAACTCATTGAATGGTAGAGGTAAAAGTGCTAAGTGGGCTTGAAAATTCTAAAATATAGTTGAAGTGGTTAGAGTGATAGGCTTGAATTTAGGGTTATTGTTATGTGAATATTGATGATAGACTAGTGAATACTTTATAATAAGGGTTTGAGGAAGAGTAGTGAGGTAGTGAAGAGGACTCGTGATATTTTTTAATGAATGTCCTTGTGGAAGTTTAGAGCTGAGTATTGAGGATTTGCTTTGTATCATTATGATCATCTAGGGAATAACACCTTGAGACTTAGAAAGTAGGCTTAAATGGAAGAGGAGGATATAGTTAGATGGAATTTGAGTAAGAGCTATAAGTTTAAGTTGAGGGAGTAGAGTTCCACGAAACGGAGTACAATTGAGATAAGGTACTAGGCTTGAAAATCATATATAGCGAATTATGTATCGATCGTTCCATTCCTCATTAGAGTTGATAGCTTCCTTCCTGAGTTCTAAATACTGATTGTCGAGGTGTCCAAATAATTAGAATTGACTGCATTGTAATGTTCCATTTGTGCTTGATGGTGAAAATTTCTTAAGGAGTACTTTTACTCTTGATTGGAACTGATTTTCCTACTCTGAGTGACGGGTGACTGTCCAAATTGGTTGATTGAGTATTGAAAGGAGTGTGGATTGTTATTCGTGCCTGACAATGAGAATGTTGAAGGTAATGTCCTTACCCTTAACTAAATTAATTGTCTTTTCTTAAGTGGGTTGTCTATTCTTGACTCTAAATAGGGATTGTTTATAGTAATAAGGAGTTGAAAGTTTGATTGACTGATGGGAGTGTCAAGATAAATTCTGAGTCTATTCGTGCCTTGATATCCACCTTTACTCATCATTCGAGGATGAATGATCCCAAGGGGGAGATAATGTAAAACTTTAATTTTTTAAAGCTAAGACCAAGTCATCCTTTATATGATATAGTATTTTAATTGAGGATTCTGAATTGAGCATAAATGTTAAAGTCAATTTCTTAGTATGGGAATAGAATTGGAACTGATATGAGGTCATAGTTCTAATGAATGATTTTATAAAAGTTAGGTGAACCAATGACTTGTAAGTTGTGTATATGTGATAGGATCAATTCCTAAGTGTTTAAAGTATATTAGGTGTGATTTAGAGTCATAAGGGATCTTTTATATCAAGCCAAGTTCAAAGAATTTCTAGCAACTAAGTTTTCATATAAGTCAATAGATTTGTCAACTTCAAATAATTATATCTCCTAAAGTATAATGAGTTGGATAACCCATAATATATAAAATCGAAGATATTCATATCAGCATTCCAACACATTTAATTTTATGTTAATCAAAGTTTGGAGTAGAAAGTTATGACTATTTTAGTGTAGAGGTGTAGAGTTATCCGAAAGTCCGTACCCGGAGCAGATCGTGGACCCTCACTGGATGAGTTAATGACGTGTTTTCTTTATAATTTGAGGATGTTTTTGTCCTAAAACCTTTGGGTGTCTATTTATGGCCCCTAAAATATATAAAACATTAGTTTTTATGATCAAAACCCTCTCCCTTCTAACCTAAATATAAACGCTCAAGGATCATCAAAAAAATCATCAAGTTAGGATTAACTTCCAAGATTCCTCCTCAAGGTAAGTATTCTTCATAAATTTCAATCTACCCAATCCAAAATACTTTATCTATTCATGAAGCTCTAATAGGATTTTAAATCATAACCTAGGGTTTCAAGAAAATAAATTCAAGAATCCCAAGAAAGGATTTCTTGACTCTTCTTCTTCAAGAATTATGGTTCTTCATCAAGAACTCTAAAGAGTCTAAGTCAAAAATTCAAGAATTAAAGATAATTATTTCAATCAATATCCTTCCAAGTTCTTTCACTTTAAAAGAACTGCGAAGATTGAAGATTTTCTCCAAGAAAGAGAAGAGAAGATCGCAAACTTTCCCCAAACTTCAACCAATGATTTGTGTCTCAATTTGGATCGGATTTAAGCGATCCAAAAGGCTAAATTGTATATTTTTTTTGAGCAGAACATTGTGTGGGCTTCAAAAACTGATGTGTTGCTTCGTTTGAGGTAAAAATTGCAGATTTACTGCATTTTTTATATATTTCAAAAACTTTAACATGCGATTTCTTCCGCATGTTATCTCCATTTTTGAATTGATTTTCGCCGTTGAATTCCTTATCACTTGGGGAATAATTTCATGTAAAAATTTTCATATTTCGATGGTATTTTTTCTAGCGATAAAATTTTTGGACCATTTTACCTTTTTTACCCGAATTAATTGATTTTAGTATCGTTAGATTTATTATATAATTATGATGATATATTTGAATAGATTTTGGTGAATAGGAGTGTCATAAAAAGGAAAAAGCTTTGGAATTGACATGATTTGAGACATTTTATAAGACAAGTAAATTTCTTAACCTTTGTTAAGTATGTAGAATCTTGTGCTTCTTGTGTGAGGTGTTGAGAATGATTTATGTAGGCTTTGATTAAAATATTTTGAATTTGGTAATTATCCTATAGTGATATTTGACTTGTGAATTAATGATGGAGATTTACTATATATGAAATAGTGATTATTTGCTACTGATATCAAAGTAATACTTACTTTTAGATGTAAACGTGGTTAAGGTTGTAATGGTATTGAGCTTGAGGATACTGCAACATGTATGATATTGAGCTACCATTCTTGATTTTGAGATATATGAATTTGTATGGGCATCTTACATATTTCATTTCCATGAATATAATTATTGTGCATTTACTATGTGATTGCTGGATGTTCTAATAAAAGAAATGTAAAGCCAATGAGAAATGGTTTCGGCTAGTGAAAAAAAAGAAATATTAAGCCGATGGGAAATTGTTCTAGCTAGTGAAAAAAAGAATGAGAATTAAAGAGGTTACTATGATTCAATGGTCATATCGCACGTCGCGATGGTTACTATGATTCAAGAGACATGTCATATGCCGCGATGGATACTATGATTTCGAGGATCGTGTCGCATGCTGCGATAGATACATGGTCCATATATGGCCTCCATGGGTTCTGGCTGAGGCATGTTTATGATTAGAAGATGTGTATCAGTAGGACTAACACACATCATTTTACGTGACATTGCATTGCATCTCATTATCATTTATAAACGTGTGAGTGTTGTGCGACACTTGTGATAGATATACTTGATCCCTGCGTTGTTGATATATATTAGTTGCTGTGGTTATTGAGCTATCTGCTATGTACATTATGAACTATTATGCTGGACTAATTTTATACAAATTGTAGTTGCGGGGCTTTGGTTGGAGTGTTCGGGTTATTGGTATTCTATATTACTTAACTTTGTGTTTAGTAATTCGCTTGCTGAGTACCGTGTGTTTGGTACTCACTTGCATAGACATCTTGCATGTTTTATTTTCCATGAACATGATTATTGTGTATTTACTATGTGCTTGCTAGATGATCCAAGGGAAGAAAAAAACCCAAAGGGAAATGGTTTCGGCTAATGAAAAAGAATGAGAATTAAAGAGGTTACTATGATTCGAGGGACGTGTCATGCACCGCGATGGATACTATGATTCGAGGGACATGTCACGCACCGCAATGGATACATGGTCTATGTGTGGCACCCATAGATTCTGACTAAGGCATGTTTATAATCAGCGAATGTGTATCATAGGACAGACATGCATCATTCTATTTGACATTGCATTGCACTACATCTTACGACATTCATTTTTATCCTATAATGCTCTGGCTTGTTGTGATTATATAGAGTGCTGTTGAGATTGGTTTTTCATTATATCATTGACTTATTTATGTCTTTACATGATTAGTTTTGGTATTGATTTGATGAGAT
Organism: Solanum sejunctum; assembly: GCA_025642045.1. NCBI lineage: Eukaryota > Viridiplantae > Streptophyta > Magnoliopsida > Solanales > Solanaceae > Solanum > Solanum sejunctum. The sequence continues at coordinate 8,116 of JAOTQJ010125597.1, forward strand.
TTGATGAATTAGCAAGAACTTGATAAATTGTAGAATTTTTCCCTATGACTTGAAAGTGGGATAAATGAGAGTTATATTGTCATAGGCTTTGATCATAGAATTTTCGGATGATGTAGTTGTGAAGGTTATGAACTAGGTTGTAGTTGTGGGGGTTTGGATGGAGTGTTGGGGGTACCGGTATTCTATATTAATGAACTATGTGTTTATTAGTTCACTTGCGGAGTACCATAGTTTGGTACTCACCCCCTTGCTACAATATTTTTGTAGGTTATGAGCCCGAATCGTAGTGATATGCTCTGTTTTCCTTGTCTGAGGCTTTTTTGTGGAGCTTTGTGAGAGATAGCTGTTTGCCATCCCAGCTGACTTCTTAATCCTATTTTATGATTTTGTTGTATTCTACAGACAATATCATTTGACACTTGCATTTCTTTTCGAATCTATTATAATACATTAGAAGCTTGTGCACGTGATAACCAGATTTTGGGGGATTTCCATTATATTGAACTTTCATTTTGATTGTAATTCTGTATTTTAATATTATAGTTGGGTTGTAGCCTTACTTGTCTTGGTGGGATAAGATGAGTGCTATTACTCCTGAATTTGGGGTCGTGACAGTTGGTATCAGAGCCTAGGTTCATAGGTCTTACGTGCATACAAGCTGAGTCTTAGTAGCGTCTCAAGGATTGGTATGGAGACATCTGTACTTATCTTTTAGAGGCTATGGAGACTGCTAGAAAACTTTTCTTTATTTATTCTCTCTTATTGTGTGTAGTGATATTTGTTGGTACTGAGTATGCCCATGTTTTTTTGACGAGATAGTAAGAGTGATAACTGATTGAGGCTTATAGTTAGAGATACATATCCATTAGGTAACTAGTGAAGGGATGAGTCGATGACCATAAGTGTGATGGAAAAGTCGAATGTATTCTATGATTGCCATGATAAGATAAGGTACATACATAGAGAGAGCTAGTGTCAGAATGTGTTAGAGCGTGCCCCAAACTAGAAGGAAGTGTATATCGATGTGTTGTATTATTCATACTATTGAGGGTGAAGTATAGCTCTTAGAGAAGGGAAAAAAGTGTTTTTTTATGTGAGAGATCAAAATTAGGCTTATGATTGCATATAAGAGTTCATTAGATTCATAGAGTTATAAGCTTGGCCAGATAAGGAGGTATAGTGAATGAGTGAGTGGTACATGAATTGTGAAGAGGGAATGTGTTGATTGATTACTGGGTATAAAATTTTAGTAGCATTATGTTCCCTGAATTTTTACCTAGTAATTGCAAGTCGATATTAGAGAGGTATGTGATGGATGCACATGTTAGTGCTAGACCCTAAGCTTGAATTTTTGAGAAGTAGGGTTAAAGAGGAGATAACATGATGATAGTGATAGTCCTTTTTGAAGATTTGACCAAAGAGTCTTGCTGTAGTGCTGCTGAGTTTTGAGGATAAGAAGCAATAAATTCATTCATTAATCTTGGTCTTACCTCTATGAATCCAAGAGTTTCTAGTCCTATATTGAATGTGATGTGACTTGCATTTTACACTATGATTAGTTCTGTTAACACATAATTAGACTTGATAGATGAGAGAGATTGTAATCTATGAATGTTCTTAGATAATATTTCTTGATTGAATCATGTTAATGATCTTTCATTCCAAACTCTTTGAGTAATACAACTTTCCAGCCTTGATAGAAGTGTTGATAATAGTAGGGAGGTGAAAGTTGATGAGAGGGAGTGAGAGTTTTTGATTCTAATGTCATCTTACGCGTGCATTGACATTTGGCTTGTTATTTCTTTACTAATGGTAGGACGTAGAGTATCATGTTTCAGATGTATGATCTTGCTTATTTTGCATAGAGAGATAGTAGTTTGAGGTTTTGCGAAAAGGGAGAAGTAATGAGTTCCTACAGGTTTAAATTGTGATGCTGAGATTAGTAGATTGAGGATGAGGGTAGATAAGGAGTGAGTTAGTATATCCTTATTATGGTATTGGTGTTAAGCTTGTGTCATATAGGGATAGATATAATAAAGAGGAGGGAGGCCAAACCTTATGATGAACAGTAGTTAGGTGAGAGTATGTTGGTGTGACTTTGAGTGAGGACTCACTGAATAGTGGAGGTAGAAGTGCTAAGTGGGCTTGAAAATTCTAATATGTAATTGAAGTGGTTAGAGTGATAGGCTAAAATTTATGGTTATTGCTATGTGAATATTGATGATAGACTAGTGAAGACTTCATAATAAGGGTTTGAGGAAGAGTAGTGAGGTAGTGAAGAGGA
>JAOTQJ010125608.1:0-10399 GCA_025642045.1 Solanum sejunctum
GAGACCGCATTACTTTATGTGTGATGTGAATATTAGGCGGCAGGACCGTAGCGGAGACCTTGTCGGCCCGCATTTATGTATATGTATAAAAAAATATGTATTTATATTGTTGTCTGGAATGCTGCTGGATTCTATTTGCATGTAAGGTTAGTTAATAAAACAAAGAAAACTCTGGCAAAATTTCGACAGGTTTTCAGGTAGGATAAATTGGGAAATTTGGGTTAGTATGTGTCTAAGTACCCCTATCCGGCACTGGTCACAAGCCTAGGTTGGGATGTGACACTTAAAGATTATGACATGAGGATTCTCTACCATCTAGGTAAATCTAACATCGTTGTTGACACTCTTAGCATGTTGTTAATGGGTAGCAAAAATCATATCGAGGAAGGAAAGAAGGAGCTAGCTAAGGAAGTGCATCGATTAGCCCAATTAGGAGTCCAACTCGAAGAGAATGATAAGGGAGGAGTTAATGTCCAGAATGGGTCTGCTTCATCTTTGGTGGCAGAGTTGAAAGAAAAGAAGGACCTATATCTTGTCCAACTCCAATTGAAGGAGGTTGTCCACGAATAGAAAGTGGTAGTCTTCTCTGAAGGGGGAGATGGGGTGTTGGGGTACTACAGTAGATTGTGCATCCCTGATGTTGATGGTGTACGAGATAGAATCATGGCTGAAGCCCACAACACTAGATACTCCATTCATCTTGGCTCTACCAAAATGTACCACGACTTGAGAGAAGTCTATTGGTGGAGCAGAATAAAATGAGATAGTGCTGAATAAGTTTCTAAGTGCCCAAATTGTCAACAACTGAAAGTGAGCACCAAAGGCCATATGGATTAGCCCAAGACTTAGAGATTCTGGAATTAAGGTGGGAGATGATCAACATGGACTTCATTACTCAGCTACCAAAGTCTTGAAAGCAACATGATTCGATATAGATGATTGTGAATAGGATGACTAAATTGGCTCACTTCGTAGCAGTTAAGATAACTAATACTGTGAAGGAGTATGCTAAGATGTGCATTCAAGAGATTATGAGGTTACCTTATCCATCATCTCAGACAGAGGAGCTCAATTAACATCCAAATTTTGGAGATCATTTTAGAAAAGATTAGGTACGAAAGTGAATTTGAGCACAACCTTCCATCCACAAACAGACAACCAGGCAAAGCATACAATTCAGATGTTAGAGGACATATTGAGTGTCTGCATCCTTGATTTCAAGGGAAATTGGGATGAGCACCTACCATTGATTGAGTTTACATTTAACAATAGTTATCATGCAAGCATTTAGATGGTTCCCTACAAAACTTTATATGGGAGGAGATGTAGATCGCCAATTGGGTGGTTTAAGATTGGAGAAGCGGAGTTGGTTGGTCTTGACCTTGTCCATCAAGCAATGGAGAAGGTTAAAATCACTACAGAGAGATTAAAGACTGTGCAAAGTCACCAGATATCCTACACCGATGAGAAGGAGAGATTTGGAGTTCAGAGTGAATGACTGGGTGTTTTTGAAAGTGTCACCTATGAAGGGTGTCATGAGATTTGGGAAGAAGGGTAAAATGATTCCATGTTATATTGGACCCTATCAAATTATGAAGAGGATTGGGAAGGTCGCCTATAAATTAGACTTACCTTCCGAGTTAGACGGTATCCACATGGTGTTCCATATATCGATGTTGAAGAAATGTTTGGGAGATCTCAACTTGATAATCCCTATGGAGAGCATTAAGGTGAAGGATATTTTTACCTAATAAGAAATTTTGGTCTAAATCCTTAATCGTCAGATTGAGAATCAAAGAGATAGCCTCAGATAAAGTCCTATGGAGGAATCAATTCGTTGAGGAGGCCATATGGGAAGCTGAGAAAGAGTTGAAAGTGAAATACTCTCACCTATTTGTGCCAAATGATGACAATGTTAAAGGTTAATTTTCTTGCCCTTAGCTAAGGTAAAGAGAGATCCTACAGAAATGAGGAGTCGAAAGATCGACTAATAGATTTGAATGTTGAGTCCCTTTGTGCCTTGATATCCACCCTTACTCATTATTCAAGGATGAATGATCCCAAGGGGGAGATGATGTAACCTTCTGTAAAATTATTGAAATGCCCTTAGCTCCAATTGGAAATTTGAGACTGAATTTGCGATCAGTGCAAAAATTGAGTGGGAAAATAGTTTCGGCCTAATTTAAGAGCAATCAGAGTGAAAAATAATTTTTCCTAATTAATTACAAAAGAGTGTCAATCTGCGCCCCTGGCACGACGTAGAGGGGGCGAGGAGACATACTTATCATTTTTTTTAAATTTTTGTCGGGAGTCGCGAACCAGAGTACAAATTTTTAAACTTTTTCTCTTACTTCAGAAAGATCCTTTTAGACATTTTCCACCCTATCATAAGTCTTAAAAGTACTTTTAAAGTCATTTTATATCGATTAAGGGTTTCTAAAACCTATTTCTACTTATGTTCTTATGCAAGAGAATCTTGAGAAAAGAGACAAGCAAGCTTGGGGAATTGAAATTCGAGTCTAATTCTTGAAGAAGATTATTACAATCTTCATCCAGGTATGTAAAGCTAAAACAAAAACATGAGATTATTCTCTCATGAGTCCCATAGATGATATTAGATGACAGTGAGTGTACATATATGATTTCTTGATTATTTTCTTGGAAAGTTATAATGTTTTACAAGTAATTTTTTATACTGATGATCATCATAAACTCTTTTTGTGAACTGGATGTTTTATATGAATTATTGCATAAATCCTAATTATTTTTCTTCTGAAGAGTGCATGAATAAAGATAGAGATTGAGTCTAGAGCTTGAGTGAGAATTTTGATTGGTATTGTGATTGTGGAATGAGAATGATGATGAGTTGATAGAACTTGATAGTCCCTTGAGTCTCCATAACCGAACTCTAACGATTTGTCCATTTGATTATTCCCTAATAATTGTTCTAAGCCTTGAGCTATTTATTGAGATGTGGATTGATGAGATGATTAAAGTATCTATGACACTGATTGAGAGATTGTGCCTCCATGAGGCTGATTGAAATGATTAAATTGAGATAGTTTGATTGGATGGATTATTTTATGAGCATTGACTCATGGGAGGAGTGTCGAGCACCAAAAGAGTAAGAGTTAAACCAACTTGTACTAGCCAAACTATGTAATCGAGCGTAGGTAAGGATCAGAGCCATCTTATCATAAGGTCCCCTCTAATTAGGAGTTCTTGAAATCAATTGAGAACTTATTATCTGTTGTCTTCATGTGGACTTGTCTTTGTGATTTTGATTTGTTCTCTACTTGCCAAGTATATAACGACTGTGGAAACATCAGCGTGATTATTGTACAATCACTGCAGTATAAGTGATTGTTATCAAATAAGATAAACTCTCAAAAGGTTCCTAAACTGAGAAATTTGAGTCAACGTGAGATGATATGAGATGAGTTGAGATGAGTTTCAGGATCTTAAGACATTCAACAACTTGGTGAGCCTCTCCTACTTCAGAGGGTTCATCACCCATTTTCATCTTGCTTTTGAGTAGCTTTTGCTTAGTCTTTACTTTGATTGAGGTAGCGCTATGGATCTGTCATTGGCACTACTTAATAGTGATAGAGGCTTCATAGACTAGATGTCGAATATTAGTATTGAGACTTATCAGTTAGTTTCTTTCTGCTAACCTTTAGTTATATATTTATTTAAGATTAGATGATCAGATGTACCCATTTATTTCTATATTTCTTTCACTGACTTGTAGAATGTATGAATGAATAAATGTGTTAAGGCCAAGGAGTTCACTTGAGGACGAGAAATAGTCTCTAAATGCCAATTACATCTAGGGTATCCTCTCGAGGCATGCATAATTTCAATAAAAGGTAGTTACCCAAAAATCATTATCACAGTATAAACTCAATTTTGCATAGCAGTAAGATGCCAAATGAAAGAACAAATAATATCAAAAATTATTATAAATCATAATAACCACATAAATTAATCATAAAGAAAGAAAGAGAAAAAAGCTTCATCGAAAATAGCAGTAACGACTAAGTTGCTAGTTGTCGAAGTTTTGTTGAATCTGATAGCGTTAGTGACCTGGGAACTCATAGCCTCGAGCTGTCTGGTTGTTGTTGTTATTTGCTCCAGTTTGCCAAAGTTTTTGCTGCTCTCATTGTTGTCATCGTGTCTTACCGGAGCTCAGAGCTCGTGTGGCTTTTGCTTGCTGGAAATAAAATGAAAAAACATGGGGGGTTTCTGGTGGATTTTTGTTGTGTTTTTAGGCAGATCTTAGGTGGTCGTTGTGGTGTTATTCCGTCGAGGTAGTGAGGGTGAGGGTTTTTGCAGGGTTTTGGTGGTTGTTGGGTGACTACTTTATAGCTGGTTTTTTCTGTTGTTGTTGGTGTTTTGGTGGGAAATGGGTGGCCAAAATGGAGGTTTTGCCAATGGGTTTTTGGTGAGGAAGAAATGGGATTTTGCAAGCTGATTTTGGGTGAATTTTGGTTGGTTCTCATGGCGTTTTGGGGTTATATTCAAGCAGAAAAGGAGAAAAATGAAGAAGGTTATGGTGGCTATTTTGGTGATCGAAAATAGTGGAGAAATGCGTGTATTTGGGATTATGTTTGGAGGGCTGAAATGGTGGGGTTTGGGTGTCCTTTGAGAGGATGAAATAGTGGAGGAAGGCGTAGAGGGTGGCTATGGTGAGAGGAAGACAGGGACAAGAAGAGAGAGGGGCTAGACGGGTGTTTTTCGCTGAGGCTTTTCTAGATTCTAATGGCAGCCACCGGAATCAAAAAGGAAGAAGAGACCATATTTTTAGATTTTTTTTAGAATATTAAAATCCCTATTTTATTTTTGTACCCTATTTTATAACAATGTGGTGTTATATACATATTTCACCTCAAAACCTAATGGGTTGGAAAGATATGGGTCTAAATTGTAGGCAATTAAACATATGCGTATAATTATATTTAGACAAAAAAAATAAATTATTATACTATGTTAAAAATAAATTAAATGAATCAAAATCTTAATTAATATTTTAAAAATAAAAGTAATTATCAAAATTAAACTAAAATCACCCAAAAAGTATTTTAAACTATTTTAAAATACCAACATAAAAAGTAAGATTTTTTTGAAGTGTTGGGCCAAAATTGGGTATCAACAGTTGTTCCTTTCTTTGGATATGATCCTTGAAAAACATCGTGGACAAGAAAATTGATAAACTCAATTTTGGACAAACACATGACCTTAATAAGAGCAAGTGTATTGATTATGGTGGAAGTTGCCCCTTAACTCCAAAAGTTTCACATTGTTGCCTCTTGGTTGACCTGGTTCGCACATATGGTTCAATTGAGAATGCATCCTCTGGGATGTTCTCAAAAGAAAAAATTAACACAAAACTTTATTAGTAAAGACAAAATTAAAGAAAAAAGTGGCATTACGTTTAATACTATTGTCATCCTCTTTCAATTCATGTCGATAACCTTCACTGATTTCTAAAGCAAGATATGAGTTCTTTAAAAAGACAAATAAGATCCATCGATAGGATATGAATGCATGTCTATTAATAGGAAGAATGAAGCTGATTCCTCGAATGCAATATGAATGTATGCCTATCTTGGAAATGCAAAATGAATGAATATCCAAAATGAATGAATGAATAGCCCTCTCGGCAATGCAATGAATAAATGACTCTCTCAGCAATGCCATATAAATGAATATGCAAAATGAATGAATGACCCTCTCGCCGATCCAAATGAATGAATGACACTCTTGGCAATGTAAATGAATGAATGACCCTCTCGGCAATGCAAAATGCATGAATGACCCTCTCGGCGGTGCAAATGAATGAATATGTAAAATGAATGAATGGCTCTCTCAACGATGCAAATGAATGAAATATGAATGAAGAAACACTACTACCTCCGATAGTGCAATGTAAAATGAACACAAATGCCACTACCATCTTCAATAATGCAATGTAAAATTAAATGCAAATGATACTATCACCTCCAATAGTGCAATATGAAATGGATGCAAATGACACTACCACCTCCGGTAGTGCAATGTAAAAATGAATGCAAATGACACTACCACCTCCAATAGTGCAATCTAAAAAATAAATGCAAATGACACTACGACCTCTGATAGTGCAATGTAAAATAAATACAAGTGACACTAACATCTCCAATAGTGCAATGTAAATATGAATACAATCTACACTATCACCTCCGATAGTGTGATGTATAATAAATGCAAATGACACTACCACCTCCAATAATGTGATGTAAAATATAATACAAATAATACTACCGCCTCTGATAGTGAGATGTAAAAATAAAATGCAAATGACACTACCACCTCGGGTAATGGAATGTAAAAATAAATGCAAGTGACACTATCACCTCTGATAGTGCTATGTAAAATGAATGCAAATGACACTACCACCTCTGATAGTGCAATGTAAAATGAAATACAAATGACACTACCACCGTCGATAGTGCGATGTAAAATGAAATACAAATGACACTACCACCTCCGATATTGTGATGTAAAATAAAATGCAAATGATATTATCATCTCCGATAGTGCTATGTAAAAATAAATGCAAGTGACACTATCACCTCTGATAGTGCGATGTAAAATGAATGCAAATGATACTACTACCTCTGACAGTGCAATGTAAAATGAATACAAGTGATGCTACCATGTCCGATAGTGCAATGTAAAAGTGAATGCAAATGATACTACCACCTCCGATAGTGCAATATAAAATGAATGCAAATGACACTACGACCTTTGATAGTGCAATGTAAAAATGAATGCAAGTGACACTACCACCTCTGATAGTGTCATGTAAAAATAAATGCAAATGACAATGAAAAATGAATGGATAAAATATGAATGAGTACTATTATCTGTGGCAATGCAAAATAAAAATCATGTCCTTTCATTGGTAGGATGACAATGCTTCCTTTCAGTGTTGCTGCAAATTTTGAAGTTAGTTTTGAACTTCTAGCAATGGTGGAAACCATTTGAAGCTGACCATCGAATTTTAGACAGTACTTGATAGAATTTTTGAGGTCTTCCTCAAAAATTCTGTCCCAGTTAGATTTTGGCAAATCTCAGATTGTTGATAGAGGAATCTCACATTATTATAGAATTTTTGACATTTTCTCTCAAAAATTCTATCGCAGTTGCATCTAGTAGCATGATCTCCAATCTTGACTTGCTCGAAATGACATCTTTCTTGTGCATTTTGCCATTTTTCCAAGATTCCATCATAGATTTCTTGGAAAGAAGAGTGAAAATCTCCTTCAGGTGCATGACTGAAGCCAAACGATGCTTGCTTTTATTTTTCTTTTTTCTTCTTTTTTTCTTTTTCTCCTTTTTTCAAAAATAAAGAATGTAAAGAAAATAGTCAAATCTTGATAAGAATTATACCGACAATTAGGAATACATAAAAAATTTCTTTCTATTTTTTTCTTCAGGAATGATTCGATGAAGTAAGATAAACAACTCGCAATTATAGGATATCAAAAACGAAAGAAGAAAAAAATCTAAAATCTCTTTGAAAGATATTATTTTAAAAAAATGATGCTTGTCTTATTCTTTTCAGAAGATAAAGAATGTGAAGAAATAGTCAAATCTTGATCGCAATTGATACCAACAGTTAGAAGTGCATAAAATTCATTTCATTTCTTCCCTATTTTTTTAGTTGAAATTAAATTTGAAGTAATTCATACAGATTCAAGTGGTACCTCAAACATACTTAAGTATCAACATGATTTTTTTATCTTACTTCAAATAAAGATTTTGAGTTACACCAATCCTCACGTGTCAAGTGCCCTCACAACAAAGAAAGTTCTCATATATGCATGAAATATTTGATTTAAGGACATTGTGCAAAATACTCTCATACTCAGAAGGATATTCAATGTATGCAATTGTGACACCATATGGTTGGACTTCATGTAAGTCTCCACTAATGTGAGAATGTTTGGAATAAGATCATGTATGACTTGTTATTATCTTGTAATGCAGGCTTAAAGGTTGGGTAGGATGCTTATTTGGGATAATAGTGACTTAATCCCTTCTTGAGCATCACAACAAATTTATGCTTTTAACAATTGATACACATTCGATGTTTGATCCTTTTGTTGTCTCTTCCTTATTGTTTCAACTTCATAGAGATTTGAGACTTTACTCATTGAGAAACGTTTTCATTTTACCCCCATTTATTTTGCTAGACTAATTTTTTCTTGCCTTTTATTGACTTTGTAGGGGTAATTTTGCCTTGTCATATTTCTTCTGAATTTTTTTTTATTATTCTTTTTTAAAATTTTCTTTTTTTGTCTCTGGAAATCATTTTTGCTTCCTTAACTTTAAGACTTTACATCTTTTACGTGTATCAATTTCAAATTTAAATCTTTTCTCGCCATTTGCGCATTTTGGTGCGCTCAAGAAGGTTGAGCCAAGATAGGGATAGTGCATGTAAGCACTTAGAAGGATAATGGCTAATATGTGGTTGTCCAAATAAAAAGTCAGTCTCAAAGTGGGAAAAACTATGCATTAATGTCATTTGATAGGCTTTGAAAGGTATAAGCGGGTCAAAAAGGGTTTATGATCCTTTCTGAAATAAAAAGTTACTCAGGATTCTGCCTCAACAAACATTCAGGCTAAGTGCTAGATCAACAACGCGATGCAATGAACTTTTTATCTAAAACTCACCACACAATGCACTTGGAAAATGAGGTTGGTTTTATTCTTATCTTGAATGCGTGCAAGAGAATTTTCAAGCATCATAAAAATATAATGAGAGGTACCAAAAGAATCTATGGTTTACTACAAAAATTATTTTTTTCATCATCCCATCAAATATTTACATGTTTCAAGCTGCACTGGTCTCAATTAAGTTGAAGATATGATTTTAAAAATATGTACATAATTTTTTATTTGTACATTTTGAAGAAATGAATACAGAACCCAAGAAAGGTTGCCTATGTATCTCAAAATGATGAGAATCAAGTATGCATAGTTCGTGAAGAGAGGTAGAAAATGTGTACACCATATGATTCTCTTTTTTTTAATAAATTAAAAAATGTGCACCGAACCTATAAAGGGTTGTCTATGTATCTCATGAAATTGAGAATCAGGTCAAACGTAGTTGAAGCAAATTATAAATCACAAAAATAACAATTCAACCAAAATATATGTATTTTTACAAGATCAAATAAATATGAATGGAACAAATTATATAATATTTACACAAATGAATAAGTATAATGTGTCATAATAAACCTAAGTATTGAAAAATGTGTGTCGTTTGTATGTCCTATTACACCCCCTCCCCCCAAAATACATTATACAAATTATAAGAATAGACTAAACGGAAATACAAAATGAGGAAAAAGGGCATACAAACAAAAATAATTTTCATGCAAGGATACAACTCTGAACTATTTGTTTACAATAAAATGAACTAAGCTACAAATAATAATGATAAAAATCCCAAACCTAAAGGATAATGGTACAAACAACCCAACATACACATTTTTTCAATTAGATGAAAGACAGTGTTCTAAGGGATTCACATCATCAATATCAAGCCAACCTAGGCAAATGCACCTAAATAAATTCTCTCTAGCCTACATTTGCTAAGAGTGAACTTTTATTTAAATTGGACTGGTGACCTAAGCGGACTACTCGGGTTGGAGAAGATAACGACCATTGATCCCTCGAGGTCAACTGACTTTGTCATAGCACCCCGATAAGCAATTTGGATTCAACAGTTGTGACCTGCATAACTGTCATTTAAGTAAAAAATAAAAAATGGTCAATTGTCGAAAGGTATGCTATGCAAGAAATGATAAAAATAAAATAAATAATAAAAAATAAATAACAAATACAATATACAAATAAATAATAAATATACAAGAAAAAATTTTGAGACATGCCATGAACACAATGATAATGTACATATAAGTAAACAAATAATAAATGAATATAGACATACAAATAACAATATACACATATGTTATATAATAACAAAACTAAATAAATAAATAAAATAGAATACTCCTCAATTTGAAAAAATGAACTAATAATGGTTACAACCTCAAAATATCCCCATGTAACACGCCATAAAAAAATGTATCAAAATACCCCTAAAATTTATCATGAGCACAATGCATCTTCCAAAGCTTCGATGGAAAATTTGAGACTGAATTTGTAGTCAGCGCAACAAATTGAATCAAAAAAATGTTCTCGACCTAATTTTTTGAGCAACCGGGTCGAAAAATAATTTTCTAAAGTGGCCCAAAATAGTGAGGTGTTAGGACCCGTAACATAATTTAAACCCCGAACGTCCTTAATTGGTTCGATTTAATAAAGTATTGGGACCTATGTA
>JAOTQJ010125639.1:0-10397 GCA_025642045.1 Solanum sejunctum
TAAGTGGAGGGGGGGGGGGTTGTGATTCAGAAACAAAGTAAACACTAAACTATGATATGAGAAAACACTCAATTTTAGGGACAACTTGGGAATTGTGTTCATCATGGTTAGTTGACTGAATTACCTTAGGTAATATAACTACAATTAGAAATTCTAATGCAAGATAGTAACTTAGGTTCTTCTAGCTCTCTTGTGAAGGTGAAGGTCGAATTTCACCATGGTGCTTGGTTGATGACCATGGCATGCCAACTAATCGTTACCAATTGTCCCAGTCAACCTCCCCTTGGTCAAGTTTGGTTGATTAGACGAGAACACATCAATCTAATTCTGTCATCTACTTCCTTTTTTATATTCGTCACTACCTTGGTCGGGCTAGTGATAGTAGGCGGGGTTTGGTGTTGGCCACTACCAAACGACAATCATAATGAAGGGAAATAGATAATATATGCAAACCCCAATCATAGAAATGCAATAAACATAGGTTATTTCAAGTTAACTACCCATGATTCTCACAACACCAAGTTGTGGGTGCTTAGCTACTTATGGCTAAGGCAAAACAAGCAAAAATACAAATACAAGACCAAAAACATTGAAGAGTATAGGCACCACAAGTTGCAAACCTAAAAGCTTGATTGATCAACAATGAATACAAAGCAAGATTTACAATTCCCAAAATAGGTTTTTCAAGAGAGAATAATAAACTAATCTAAAAGCCTAAAGAATATTCAAACGCAAGTCCTATCTTCTAAAATCTGAAATTCTTCTTATAAAAACCTAACTTAATGTATTTACAGTGTTTACAAATAAACCCTAAAATTAACATAGAAAAGATAGCTGGCAGCTGGTATGCCTTGTAGGTACAACTCGTAGGATGACCTATGAGTCGCAGTCGGGGTCAAATATCAGGTTCTTGGCATCTTTGACTAAACTGGTAAGACACACAGGTATGAGTCATTGCTTTAGCTATGCGTCGTATATTCCTCTCGTAGTTTTGGCCTTCAGTTATTTGGTCCAACATTTTGGCTATTTGATTCCTGCTATGTGTCCACCTATATGAGTCATGGTAAGACTTATGAATCATAGGATGGCATCGTTGAGGTGACCTCCACTTAGCAGATTTCTAAATTTTGATCTCTGTTTCTTACTACGGCATGCCCTACGACTCATAGCTTAGGCTATGACTCGTAGATGAGCTCGTATGTCCTATGATTCAGCAAAAATCTACAACTTTTCTTCAAAATCATGCCAACCTAACTTTTCTGCATTAGCAACACAAAAACACATAAAAACCATTAAAAGTCGCATTAAGAACTCACAAAATCACTTGTTTTCGGCATAAAATGTGTTGTATTTTGACAGCACATCAAACATTCATCCCCGAATGTAAAAGAGACATATAAGAAAAGAGTGATCATAGCCAAATCAGCCCCAACAAGAATTCAACATTACACTTCTAATACCATTTTTAAAATCTCAACATAAGTATAAAATCATCATAAATTTGTCGACTTAAACATGAATACATATGTATGATATAGGGGATGAAATACAAGGCTTCAAATCAAAGAAAAGGGACTTGATGTATTATCATACAATTGAATAGAATGAAATACATATGGATATTGCTTCTCCATGCCCGCACTAGCTCCACGAGAACTACATACGAATAGACAACTCTTCCAAAGGGCCTTGCTGAACCTTACATCATTATCAATCAATCTTCACTCATATTCACACAACTTCTCTACCAGACCTCCTCATAAGTCAACTCTACCATCACAACACCTATAGCTTCAAGGAGTTCTTTAGCACTAGATTCACCAACACATCCCCTCAACCCAGAAGGATGTAAAATCGAATGAAGCATGACCATAGGCAACTCCCAACTAAAAGAAACCTTACCAACTTTCTCTATACTCTAAAAGGATTTACAATCATAACTCATTGTCAACTTTAACCACACCTATTCCACTTGTTGACATGGACTATCATCTCCCTCTTGGGAGACAACCTCTACTCTACCCTCTCTTCGCCAAAAACTTCCAACCCTAATAAGACGAAATGGAGGCCTTGCTTAGTTTAGACCTCTCTAACCCAAGAAGTTTTGGAACCAATAAGAATACTACACCATCATGCTCAAATTCCTCCAATGCTATATTACCTAGAGTACCGACCACAACATTAGCCTTATTGGGAAAATAATGCACATCCATATCATGACCCTTAAAGAATTCTAGCCACTTTCTTGTCATCCTGCATTCACACCTATTATATTTAGCAAACAACCTCCCCTCATCCAAAACTTGCACTCTACCCCCAAAAGGATTCACAAGCTCTAATTAAATCCATACTTCAACACTAAAGACCACCACACCAACTCCAACAAGTCACAAGACAAAACCTAATGCCATATGAACATGGGTCAACATTTATGGACTTTCTAGCCATCAAAAGAATAAAGAAAGAACAATGGCACACCAGTCCCAATAATGCACACATAACAAAGTCAAGGAAACTTCAACATATCAGTAGAAACATTGGATGCCTCATCTACTTCTTGCCTCCTTTGAAGAGCATAGAATCGATTATGTCTTGGAGCATCCCCTTGATCAACCTCACCGCCTCTACCCTTTTAGCACCTAAGAGGACAACCTATTATCTTGTGACCCTCTTCTCTATAACAATAACAAGCATTGATCTTCGTCAAACATGGCCCACCATAGCTTGGACACTTAGGATTAGTTCTGCCATCATAGCCATCTTTCCCCCTTGAATTGGTCACCCATGAATAGCCATCTTCTTATTTGAAGCACCACTGGGCTCTAGATCTTAGGAGCCACCATCAAATCGAGCCCTCTTGGACTCATTACCCCTTCTTTTCTTCAACTTCTCTTCCTCCATTTGCTGGATATAAGTCATCAAATGGGACATGTCCATATTACTAATTAGCAAAGCTAATTGCTATTCTTCACTCACCAAGTCGGAGACCCCCATCACAAACTTATGCATCCTAGATCTAGATAGTCCACCAAATGAGGAGCATACTTTGAAAGTTGATTAAACTTGAGGGTATACTCTCTCATACTTATAGCACCTTATTTCAAGTTCAAGAACTCTACCGACTTAGCTTTCCTAAGCTCAAGAGGGAAAAACCGATTAAGAAAAGCATATTTGAACTCCTCCCAAAGCACCACATAACTGTTTCCCTTCTCCCCCTTGCATTGATCATACCATATTTGGGCTATCCCTTTGAGTTGGTACGCCTCTAACTTTACCTTCACATTCGGCCTAACACCTATGATATTTAAGATCTTGTAGACCTCATCAATGAACTCTTGTGGATCTTTATCCACCTTTGACCCATAGAACACCGGAGGATTCATCCTTATGAAGTCCCTTACCATAGCCCCCGAGGTAGTAGTATGACGAGCTTGAGCCCCTTGATTGACTTGGTTGGCCATGACTTGGGCAAGCATAGTGAGGGCATTCTGGAGCTCATCATTGGTAAGTTACTCCTCGGTAGTTTGGTCCCATCTTCCTCGAGTGTTAGGAATGATCTAGCATAGCAAAGAACATCATTAGGGGGGAAAAACTTACTCCAACTCTATGACATGACTTAGAATATAAAGAAGAAAAATATTTCTTAAAATATCTCATAGCCTCTTATACAGAGTTATGATGCATAACACAACCATGATAAGACTCTAATTGATGCAGTGTGTTAGAATCCGAGGATCTAACAACCTAGTACTCTAATACTATCTTTGTCACGGTCCAAGCCTAGGGCTTAGACATGATCGGCGAATAGAGAACCTGAAGGAACTCCAATAAGCCTCTGTATATTATCACACATCCTTCGTCGCCGAAGCAAGATAAAATGACATAAGAATGTAATCAAGAAAAATTGGGACTAAGGGAAAGAGAATCATATTTAAATAACTTGGATATCATAAGTGAGTCAAAGATCAAGCATAATATATATTCTACCTAACAACACCTCTAACATAGAACTTAACAGGGGCTAAGATAAACAATTGGGTTCACCCTCATTATCAAGTATACCCCAAAAAGGAATGATAGTCTTAAATACATAGCATAAGAACATAGATATTTCCCTCGGACATAAGGACTCACCAACTGGCTTGATTGGATATAGCCATGTGGGGGAGGTTGATGACCAAATGGAGCACTGGTTCCTGCATAATAACATCATGTAGGCATAGAGTATTCGTTAGTATATTTGAATATATTGAGTATGTGGGATGCAATGCAACAAGAAATAGACATCATAGGCAAAATGCATTAACATAAACAATGGATAGCATACTATCAATGTGATATGTATGAATGATGCTTGAAGTAAAATATGTTAGTTAATCATATGTTTATATAGAATTAGAGTAGGCATAAGAATAGACCATCATCATAGACCAAGTGAGCTACTTATCAACTCTAATGCACACCATTTCTTGAATGGTGAATAAGGCTTGATACCCCCTTAATAAGACAATTGAGGCTTGACACCCCCCTATATGTTAAGGTGATTGAGGCTTGGTACCCCCTCAACAAGGCAATCGAGACCCCCTCGTCAAGGTGATTGAGACTTGGCACTCTCTTAACAAGGTGACTTGCAACAACATACATACCTTTTATGTATTCAACACATATATAACATACTATCATCATCACAAGGTCATCATATACCTACATTTTCTTTCATCATCATACATCATATCCATACCATTGATTTATCATCATGCCATCATAGTTTCATCATTATATAATCATTATAACACTATTCAACTCATAATACATGCATTGGACCTTCAATTCCTCAAAAAACCCTAGCCAGACATTTTATCAAACACTTGGTGGGTGTGTAGTGCTAGTGTAAAATGATGCAATTCAAGAGCAAAATCATACAAGAAAATCCATTGTAAAACTATCAACCAATACCTTGCAACACCCTTAATCAATATACATCAAAAACCTTTATCAAATCTAACATTAGATCTTAGATTCATAGCTCAAAACATGATAAAACAATCACACATTCATGAAACTCCAATATAGTAAGCAATGAATTTCATAATAAATAAGACACATAAGTAAATCATCTTTAAATCATGCAATTTTTAAGAAAGAGAAGCTTGGGTATCATGGGTGAAAGGAACCCATGAAACAAACCCACATCCTTAGCTTGGAGATGAACTTGGTGAAGATTAAAGATGGAGACTTGAATCTTGAAGAAGAACCTTGAAGGAAAACCTTACCTTAGGATGAGGGTTTGGGACATGAATTTGGGAGTGAAAATATGGTGAAGTATTTTAGTGAGTATTAGGGAATGTTTTGGGATTATATAAGGGTGAAATGAGGCTAAGTATAGGTAAAAACACGTTTGGTAACACTTAGGCCCAAGACCCAAAAACCTCTTGTCGCGTATCTATTCTAGAAATCAAAATTTTGATAAATTGAAGTTGTGATTCCTTTGCTCTAAAATAAGGGTTAGACCCTTTTCCCCCTAATTTTGATCTCCTGAATAAGAATATGAGGTCAGATTTTTGATATTACATATGGATTTTGAAATATATGAAATTTAAAGTTCTAGGCATTCTGAGACACATTTTCAAGTACTTTGTTAGGTCGTCACAATCAACATAGACTTCATCATAGGTTTATTGAGGTCCCGCAGGCAACATGTTTTAATTTGGGTGATAGTTGATCAGATGACAAAATTTACACATTTCTTAGCAGTAAAGATGACTTACACTATAGAGGATTATGTACAGTTATACACAAAGGAGATTATTAGACTACGTAGAGTCCTTTTATCTATCATCTCAGATGGAGGAGCTCAATTCACCACCCAATTTTGGAGATCATTTCAGAAAGGTTTGTGTATGAATATGTATCTTAGCATTGCATTTTACCTACAGATAGATGACCAGGCAGAACGTACTATTTAGACCTTAGAGGATATGTTGAGGATCTGCATCATTGACTTCAAAAGTAATCAGGATAACCACTTGTCTCTGATCGAGTTTTCCTACAACAATAACTTCCATTCAAGTATTCAAATGATCCTATATAAGGACCTTTTTGGGAGGAGGTTGTAGGTCGCCAATCAGATATTTTGAGGTAGGTGAAGCAAAGTTGATTGGACTATGATTGGTTTACCAAACTATGGAGAAGGTGAAAATCATTCAAGAAATATAGAGGATTGCACAGAGTCAACAGAAATGCTACACTGATGTTAGAAGGAGAGACTTAGAGTTCAAGGTCGATGATTGGGTATACTTAAAGGTGTCACCAATGAAGGGTATGATAAGATTTGGAAGAAAAGGGAAACTAAGTCTGAGGTATATTGGCCCGTATCAAAGCATAAAGCGAATGGACAATGTGGATTAAGAGTTAGAACCACCATCAGAGTTAGCGGCCATCCACCTAGTCTTCCATATCTCTATGCTCAAAAAGTGTTTGGGAGATCTATAGTTGGTTGTACCTGTTGAGAGTATTGGAGTAAAAGATAGCCCGAGTTATTAGGAGATTCCTATCCAAATCCTTGATCGTCAGGTTCGCAAGTTAAGAACCAAAGAGATTTCATTTGTCAAAGTATTATGGAGGAACTAATTCGTACAAGAAGCTACTTGGGAGGTGGAGAAGGACATGAAGGCCAAATACCCTCATTTATTTTGGCTTGCTAATGATGAGAGAGTTGATGGTAATGATTTCCCTCTAAATTCTTGAATTCTTATTCCTTGAGTTCTCCTTTCATCGTGAGTATGATAGACGATAGAGCTATAAAGTCCAAAGTGAGGATTAATGTGATGTGTTGACTGTTTGATTCTTTTACTTGATAAACTTCTTAATAATTTATTACATGGGTGAGGTGAGAGTTAGTTGATTGTCAGAATCCATAGGGAGGTTCATGCCTTGACCTAAATCTCCAGCTTTCTATTCATTCGAGGATGAATGATCCCAAAAGGGAGATAATATAACAACCCCTAATTCCTTCTATATAGTATGGAGTAGATACACATAGGATTCTGAGAAAAGACTAAGAAAAGTTGTTGAAAAAGGGTCCACGAGGGCCATCTATGACACGTAGACTGATCTACTGCTCGTAGAAGGGGTCTCATAAACCCTTTGAATGACTTGGTGGAATTTTCTAAGTCTGAGGCCTATATATGAGATAGTATATAACCCATAAATTATTTCATAGATCATAGATTGGTTGTGCGAATTGATCATCCAAATATCGAACTTTCAGTATCTTGAAATATGAGTTAGCAAATGACCCATAGAATGTTTTACAGCTCATTAAGGAGGTTTTGTGATAAATTCTAGTAACTCAAATTTTAGGACCCTTAGTTTATGAGAGGTCATCTGTGGCTCACAGAACGGTCAACGGCTCATAGATAGTGTGTCACGTAGACTTAGAAGACCATTTTTATGAAGGGTAATTTTGTTTATTGCTATCCTTTTTAATTTAATCCTTGGATGTTTCAGACTTAATTTAAGCCCTGAGACAAAACTCTAAGTGTATTATTCCACCATTCATCACCTTAGGGATTTCTTGAGAACACTAGAGGAGGGAGAAGGGTGAGAGTTCTTGATTCTAGAACGAGGACCGATTGGAGTATGATTGTTTCTTCTATCTCTAGGTATATAAGGGTTACTAAAGTGTGAAACTACATCCGATCACATACCCCTTTCATCTACTTAAGTCAAAATCTAGAAAAGAGTTGAGATTTGGGAAATTTTATTATCCTATTACTAAAATTCTTGTATTTATTATGAATTCTCCTAATAATGTAAGAAGTACTTGCTGCATTATATGGTTTCTGATATGATATTGAGGTAAAGCTTTATACTTGATAGCGTGAATTCTAAATTGCATAATTCTATGAAATTCCTTACATGGATCGAGTTGAGGTTTGAGTTTGATGTTGAATTGATGAGTTGAGAAATTCGAGCATAATAGAGCATGAAAAGAAAATTAAACATAGTCAATTATACTACCATGTCACTTACTTCCATTGCATGATGAGTCAATTATATTGAGTTTAGATGATCGTATGAGTCGGGTTTGATTGTTTGTATTAATTGATTGAGTTGATGAGTAACTGAGATAAGTTGAGATGAGGTAACCCGATGAGGTTGCAATTTTTTGAGTTGATAGACTGAGCATTGAGGATTGAGTTGACTGATGAGTTGGGCATGTTTTAATCTTGGGAGGAGTATCAATCACCCAGCGGGGAGCAAATAAATAACTACTTTAACCCATAGAACTACATTGCCAGTATAGGATAGTCGTACAATACATTCTGGCGACTCTTATCCCAAAAGTGGACATTTACTATGGATCCATGAGAGGGTTGATCATCCTTTACCATGGCAAGTTTAGGACAGGCATTGCAATGACGTCTCTTTTATTGTGCATCACCAAAATAAAGGTAATGGGATTGGATGTCAATTTAGAGAAACTCCTAAGCAATAATTTATTGAATATGATATTTTAAACTGATTTATTTCTACTAAGTTCACATTAAAAGCATGATTTACTATAAAACTTGCATGTACTAAGTTGACCATGAGTTGTTGATACGAGAGGAGCAAGGTGAACCTTATTTTCTTGAGCTATTTTACATAACAATATATTCCATATACTAACAACCATTTGGTTCGTGATGCAGATACAGATGATAGAGGACTTCATCCCGCACATTATTGAGGACCAGATCAATGCATTTCCCCAGAGTTGGTGAGCTCTCCTAGCTTATCGGAGAAGCCCTTTCATCTTATGATTTGATTTATTATTTTCTTTCTTTGATTTAGGGTGTCATGGACTTTTATGACACCATCTAGACTATTGAGTAGAAGCTTTATAGAAAATGAGTTATGTTTTTCTGGATGATGGTATATTTATTTTGAGTTATTTCTTTCGCTGTCGAGTTGGTGTGACTATGAGGCCAGGTGGTTATCTTGGAGAATCAACAATAGTTCTTCAAGTGTCGGCCATGCCAAAGGTACCCTTCCGGGGCATGACATTTATGGTACCATCAGGAGTTGGATCAACTTTAGCAATCTTAGGATTTATATTATTCCTGGGAGGGGCTACTTCTTCAATAACCCATTCTTTACTAAGATCAATTTCTTCCCATTTAATAGGCTTGCTAGTCATTATTTTAGATTTGCAAAAATTAGATTCCATTAAAATTGTTTTATTTTTGAAATCCATAATTTTACACATAGGATTCAAAGTAAATAAAGGTTTATAATAAATTCTATAACAAATACACATAACTTCAGTACCAGATAAATAATCATACTCGTAAAATTTGATACTTAATATAAAAGGCGTCTAGAGAATTCTCATAAGATAAAGAAATATATAAATTGGGATAAGCATTAAAATAAATCAGGCCATATGCCAAACTTGTTTGGACTGTCCCTATTAGGGATTTCTTACAGTTATTATTCCTTCCATCTCGTAAAGCTGCTACAAAGCTTTCTGGTAACCCTTTTAATGCAAGGGGTTTAAAAGTGACTTGTATTAAGATGATATGCATAAATCTGTAATCTCTCCTACAAGGAGTAAAATTAATTTCTAATAATAATCTGAAAGTTCCATGGTCTGAGTCCACAATTATAGTTTCCTCTGTGGTCTTAACAATTTGTTCTAGATCAATTTTTTCAAAGGTTCCCAATTGGTATATAACCTTGGGTTCAACTTTAGGGATTGTCCACTTATTAAGTATATCTAGTTGTTGAGGAACATTATATTCATCTTTTATACTATTTTTTTTAAAAAGTAAGCAATCTTCTTATAAGATTCATCATTAAAAAGTGTGTTGAACTAACACCATACTAGACTATCATATTAGGGCAAAGAGAGGACTATTCCGAGGTTGTTCATGTCAGAAACAGTATAGCCCAAATATGGAAAGATCTCCGCTTATGCTGGAATTCCCTGTTAGGCCCATGTTAGCTATGTGAAGGTGTTGTTGGGCTATGGGTTAATCATAAAAGATCTTGTTTTATGAAAGATCATACTATTCCATAATTGAACTTGTAGTAACTTTGAAACGATCCTACCACCAGATCTTCAACTAGTAGCAGCAGTAGTAGTAGTATCATGATCATCAATATCATTATCATTATTATCATTTATCATTATCATCATCATCATTAATCATCATCATCATTATCATTATTATCATTATCATTATTATTATTGTTGTTGTTGTTATTGTTATCATTATTATGATTATGATTATTATCATTATTATGATTATGATTATAATTATCATTACCATCATCATCATCACCATCATCATCATCATTATTATTATTATTATTATTATTATTATTATTATTATTATTATTATTATTAT
>JAOTQJ010125660.1:0-10397 GCA_025642045.1 Solanum sejunctum
TCGATTTGTGCTTCTTCGATTCAATTTTCGTTCAATTATAGTTATACACATATAGTAGACATCCTTAGGCACCTCAATATATACATACCAACCCTTAATCTTCACCCCAAGCAAACCCAATTTTCCCCCAAGTTCTTAAAATTCAACTCCCCACAACTTAGAGGCATAAGAGAACTTATATTAGGATTAGAAACATTACCTCAATTGAATGCAAGACTTCCTTTCCTTCTTCTCCTTCTCTTCTTATTCTTCTAGCTTCCAAGATAAGTTCCAAGAACAAAAACAAAAATGTTCTTGTTTTTGGAACAAAAGGGGTATTTATAGAACCCCAAGTATTAAAATTTGCACCCAGGGGCTCCTAGTTAGGCCATCGATCAATTAGGTCCCCAAACTTTCCTATTTTAATCCAATTAAGGACTCCCGACTTCAACTACATTTTTACCCGCGAAAATTCCCAGTAAAATTTAAAATACACCTCAATCACAATAATTTTTCCAAATGAGTAATTAACCTCCATTTAGTTAATTACGGAGTCTAACACCCAATATATATAGGCGCATCATTTGCATTTCATGCATCTTGACTGTCATAGCATCTCGTATATTACATTGTTCGATATTCAACTCTTTCTATATTATGTGCCTTGTCATCTAAAGTCGATATGCAGGTTTTGGGTAAGTTACATGCATCTCGTATATTACATTGTTCGATATTCAACTCTTTCTATATTATGTGCCTTGTCATCTAAATTTGATATGCAGGTTTTGAGTAAGTTATATGCATTGCACCGCATATGTTGTTCCTTCCCCTTCGCTTACATTTCATTTTGTCATATCTAGTTCTCTCTACTTATGAGTTTTGAGCTGAGGGTTAAGGAAATAACCTCTCTACTTCTATGAGGTAGTGATAAGGTCTGCATACGATCTAGCCTCCCCAGACCCCACTTGTGGGATATTACTGGGTATGTTGTTGTTGTTATTGTTATTGTACATGCATTGCACCCCATATACTTATTACATTTAAATGTACTAATGCATACTCTTGACTACATGATTTTACCATGTAGGAACCAAGGACTTTAACCATCCATCGTTCGACATTTAGCTCGGATTTCGAATTGAATTGTAGGGGTGAGTCCTGTCTTTCAAGGATGAACCACTATCTATCTACCTATGTTACTTACTTATCCTTATATATTTGAGGGTGAGCCCGAGGCATGTCTTGGACCTCGACCCATCTATGTAGAGGCATTGTTGGACACCTTGTAAACCTCTTTACGCTATATATTATGTGTTATGGTTAAGTCTATGTTATGTATTTGGTTATTTTTAAGTACCGCTATGTGACTTGTTTCATGTTGATGGAAAGATCCTAAGTCCCGAATTGCCCCCATAGCCTGAGTCCTTCTTTCCCGTCCCTTATAACTATGTGTTGATTGTTGATTTTACTTCTGAACCGATGATGCGAGTTTTAGTATCTTGAGGCTTGTTTGGGGACTCTCGGGTTCTCATATGCCGTGCCACATCCAGGCCCTTAGTCTAGGTCATGATAATAAAAGAAGATGAATACAAAGAAGAAAGAAATCAGACCATGACTTTAAGAATAATGACATTAGAAACTAGAGTAAATGAGTTGGAACAAAGGATAAGAGCCTTAGAAAAGGGAAAGGAAAAAGTGGACGAAGACTAGCAGCCAGAACCTATACAATAAACATTGTAAATGAACATAGAGACTTCCGAAGCTCTAATATATAATGAAGATAAAAAATTTTCTACTGTCAAAATACTAGCAAGGGTTAAGATAAGAGATGTAGAGATAGAAACTCTAGCATTAGTAGACACCGGATGTACCAAATGCATAATAAACAAGAAGATTATACCACCAAATCTAATAAAAATCTTAGACAAGCCAATTGCAGCAATGCAAATGGACGAAACTCTTAACATATATCAACACTATATAGATAAAACCCAGATTAGTTTCATAAATACATGTAATGAATTTTACAAACCAACTTACAAAGTAGATTGAATCTTAGGTAAGGGAATTAAATCGAAATGTAGATCTTGTTATAGGACTATATTTCATATTACATAATAATAGTAGTTGTTTGCTTACAAGGGATGGAGTAATATTGCCCAGAATACATGTAGTCTTGTTGCAATGAATGTGGAGATGGTAAATAATGTAGTAAGAAACACGATGAAATGTATGAACAAGACTGTGATATACTAAATAAAGACTAAAAAGAGAAGACTATGATATACTAAATAAGACTATACGTTGATCGATATAGAAATAAAATTTTACAACTTTAGAACAAGAATAACCAAAATAAGAGCTATTAAAAGTTCAAAAGACTTGGACAAGATAGTCAAAATATTAGATGAAATGGAGATAATAGGTGAAGACCCACTAAAATATTAGGAGATGAATAAAGTAGTATGTAAATTAGAGATTATAAACCCAAAATATATAATAAAGTCAGCCACAATAGAGGCTACTAATCAAGATATGGAAAACTTCAATATTCAAATTAAAGAATTATTACATCTAGGGGTAATACGAAGATCTACGTCAAAACATAGGCCCGCAACCTTTATGGTGTGGAACCCTAGTGAAATAATAAGAGGAAAGGCAAGAATGATAATAAATTATAAAAGACTTAATGATAGTACCAGAATAGATACGTATAAACTCTCAGATAAAAATGAGTTAATCAACAGAATATAAGGAAAGAAAATATTTAGTAAATTTGATTGTAAATCAGGGTATTGGTAGGCTAGAATGCATGATGAAAGTATAGAATGGACAATATTTACATGTCCTTAAGGGCATTTCGAATGTCTAGCAATGCTTTTTGGGCTAAAGATTATACCTCCCATTTTTTAACGAAAAATGGATAGTATATTTGGAGACTATAAAAGATTTGACCTTGTTTATGTAGACAATATTTTAGTATTTAGTAAATACTTAAGGGAACATTTAGGGCACCTTCAAACAGTATTTAGATTATTTATAGAAAATGATATAATAATTAGTAAAAAGAAAATGAAGCTATGTAAATCACATATAAATTTTTTAGGAGAAGTACTAGGAGATGAAAAATTAAGCTACAACTACATATCGCTAAAAATATTCTAGAAATACCAGATAAATTAGAAAGCACAAAAGAATTACAAAAATTTCTAGGACTTATAAATTATGTGTAACACCCTAATTTTTTTTACTGAGACTATGCCATCTTTCATATGATATAGGATTTTAGTTAATGATTTTTAATTGAGTATAAGTGTTAATGTCAATTTTTTTTAATGTGGGAATGAAATTGGAGATGATCTAAGGTCACACGACTCCTCTAGTATGAAGTTAAGCTAAAAACTTTCTTAGCGTTTGAGTTCTAACGTAAGATTTTATAAATATTAGATGGACCAGTGACTTTTAGGTTATATATATACACTAGGATCCATTATTAAGTATTTAAAGTAAGTTTTATGTGATTTAGAGTCATAAGGAATCCTTTACATCAAGTTAAGTCCAAAGAATTTCTAGCAACTAAGTTTTACTATGAGTTGATAGAAGGGTCAACTTCAAATGACCATATCTCCTAAAGTATAATGAATTAGGTGACCCATAATCTATCAAACCAAAAGTAACTGAATTATCTTTTCAATATATCCAATTTTGCCTTAATTAGAGTTTGGAGTAGAAAGTTATGACTATTTCAACAAGGTAGTGCAGAGCTGTCCAAAGGTTCGCGCCCGGAGCACGTCGCGGACCTAACATGGACCCTTACTGGATAAGCTATGACATTTTTTTTTCTTTTTATTTTGAGGATAAGTTTATTTTAAAATCCTTGGGGGTCAATTTAAGGTTCCAAAATGCATAAAACATTAGTTTTGTTAATTAAAAACCCTCTCCTTCATCCCTAAACATAAATGCTCAAGAATCATCAAGAAAGTCATCAAGTTAGGATTAGCTTCCAAGATTCCTCCTCAACGTAAGTTATTCTTCATGAATTTTAATCTAACCAACTCAAATATTTTTCATCTATTCATGAATCTCTAAAAGAATCTTAAATCATAACCTAGGGTTTCAAGAAGATGAATTCAAGAATCCCAAGAAAGGATCTCTTGATTCTTCTTTTTCAAGAGTGTAGGTTCTCTATGAAGAACTCTAAAGATTCTAAGTCAAGAACTCAAGAATCAAAGAGAATTACTTCAACTAAAGCCCTTCCAAGTTCTTTCACTTCAAAATAACTAGCAAGATTGAGGATTTTCTCCAAAAAAGCGAGTATTCATCAAACTTTGATAGTAATATCAACTTTTCAGGTATGTAAGACTACTCAAAGCATTGGACTAAGTTCATCCACGCGCCCCATATGTTTATTCTCCACAATTGAGTTCAAATAGAGTTTTACCCTAAGTCTTGAATTCTAAATGAGTTAATTCCTCTTTCATTGAGTTAGATTATTTATGCATTGAGATTATTATTATTTTTTTATCTTACATTGTTGGAATTTTCATTCATAGATACTTTCCCATGAACCATAATGAAGTTGATGATCATGAATTTCCTATACATTCTTTGATATTGAGATTGATGATTTTTCATGTATTAAGAAAGTATTTTGAATAAAAGTTTTCCATGTTCGAGTAAACATGATGACTTTTCCATGCATTGATAAAAGAGTAATTTAAAGGAATATTATATATGTATTTTATTTGTGGAGATCAAGAGAGAAAAGAAGAAGAAAGTTATGTATGCGTAATTTAGGATTAGATGGGGAGGCCTTACTCCTGCCCTTTCTCGCAATATGGAAGAAAAGTTAAGAAACTTAGAGGCGTGGAGTAGTGAAGGTAATGTGAACAGCATATGGGACATGACTGTTGGTTACATAAGAAAGGTAGCTACTGAGGTACCAGGGATTTCGAGAGGGGCCTTTGGTGAATGTCAGGGCGAATGGTAGTGGAATGATGAAGTTTAGGGCAAAGTGAAAGATAAGAAGGTCGCTTATATAGAGTGGTTAGAGTGTAGAGATGAAGATGAAAAGCAAAAGCTTAAGGTAATGTATAAGACGACCAAGTTAGAAGCAAAGATAGCAGTGACGAATGCTAAGTCAGTAGCATTTAAGTTCCTTTGTGAGGAGCAAAATGATAAATGCGGGGACAAGAGAGTATATAGGCTAGCTAAAGTAAGAGAAAGGAAAGCTCACGACTTCGACCAAGTGAAGTGCATCAAGGATGAGGAGGTCGAGCTATTGGTAAATGACACTTCCATTAAATTAAAGTGTCAAGCTTACTTTCATAAACTCTTAAATAAAAAAAGAGATAGAGATATTGAGTTGGGTAAGTTAGCACACTCTGAAAACCATTATGATTTTGGTTATTGTAGGTGTTTCAGAGTTGAGGAGGTAAGATGGGCTATTAGTAGGTTGAAGAGGGGGAAGGCGATCTGGTCCGATGAGATTCTGGTAGACTTTTGGAAGAACATAGTCAAGGATGGCATAGAGTAGTTGACTAAACTATTCAATGCTATTATGAAAACTACCAAGATGCCTCATAAATGGAGGAGGAGTACAATGGTTCCATTGTACAAGAATAAGGGAGATATTTAAAACTGTAACAATTACAGGGGTATCAAGTTGTTAAGCTACATTATGAAGGTCTGGGAGAGAGTAGTGGAGATGAGGATGTGAACACTAGTATCTATCTTGAAGAATCAATTTGGATTCATGCCGAGGCAGTTAACTACTGAAGCAATTCATCTTGTTCGGAGGTTAGTGGAGAATTATAGGGAAAGAAAGAAGGACCTTTATATGGTGTTCATTGATCTCGAGAAAGCATATAACAAAGTCCCAAGGGATGTTTTATGGAGGTTTCTAGAGGTGAAAGGGGTCCCCATAGCATATATCAAGGCGATTAAGAATATGTACGATAGAGCCAAAAGTCGGGTAAGAATGGCGGGAGGAGACTTAGAGTATTTTCCTGTTGAGATGGGACTCCATCAAAGATCTGTGTTGAGCCCTTTCTTGTTTGCCTTGGTGATGGATCAGCTGACGCGATCTATCCTAGAGGAGGTACCATGGTGTATGCTATTTGCAGATGACATAGTACTGATTGAAGTGTCGTTCACGATACATAAAATATTCATAGACTCGGACTAAAGTTAATAATAGGTTGGAGGCCTAGAGACACGCCTTGGAGTCCAAAGGATTCAAATTGAGCAGGACCAAAACTGAATACTTGGAGTGGAAATTCAATATTGAGAGGGATGAAGCAAACTTTGATGTGAGGCTTGCCACTCAACCTATCCCCAACAGGGAAAATTTTAAGTATCTAGGGTCTATCATCCAGAATAGTAGTGATATCAGTGATGATGTCACATATCGGATTAGGGCAGCATGGACTAAATGGAGGCTTGCATCTGGAGTATTGTGTGATAAGAGATACCATTTAAACTCAAAGGTAAGTTTTGTAGATTGGTGGTTAGACTATCTTTGTTGTATGGGGTGGAGTGTTGTCCAATCAAAAATACACATCTCTAGAAGATGCATGTTATAGAGATGAGGATGTTGAGATGGATGTGTGGTCATACAAGATGTGACAAGGTTAGGAATGAGACCATTTGGAAGAAGCTAGAGGTGGCTCCGATGGCTGATAAGATGAGGGAAGCGAGACTGTAATTGTTTGGACATATACATAGAAGGAGTACCGATGCTCTTTCTAGGAGTTGGTAGAGGTTGGTTTTAGGAACTATACAGAGGGGTAGAGGTAGACCAAAGAAGTACTGGGGGGAGGTGGTCAGACATGATATGGCAAAACTTGATCTCACTAAAGACATGACCCTAGATAGAAAGAAGTGGAGCTCAAGAATTTGAGTAGTAGGCTAATTGGTTAGTATATTTAGGTGGTTACCAAGTCATAAGGTATAGTAGGGTAAAGGAGTAGTAGTGTTTTATAACATGTGTTGTTATTATTTGTTGTTTATATATTAATTATATCATATTTACGTATTATCATGTGCTTTTGGTTATTAGTCATTTTTTGTTGTTCCCTTTCTTTTACTTTTTGTCATACTTAGTTTAGTCTGCTTATGGGTTTTTGAGACAAGGGTCTCAGAAAACAACCTCTCTACTTCTATAAGGTAGTGATAAGGTCTGTACATTGTACCCTCCCTGGACCCCACTTATGGGATTTTATTGGGTATGTTGTTGTTGTTGTTGTACATATGTATTTTATTGAGTCCAAAGAGTTATATTTTTAGGAACACTTTTTGATGAAATGATGCATGATTTAATGAGTTTTTGAAGAAAAATATGAGATTTACTAAAATTTTGTACTAAATTGGAGTCTTAAGTTGAGATACTACTTTTAATTGTTAAACTAGTTAAACCCCAAAGTTACTACAAAAATCCATGAATCTTGATATCTTTCTTGAAACTCAAGAAAAATATTAGTATAAGCATTTCATGAATAGTGAAGCATGAAGCCTATGATTAGACAATTTTGAGAAAAGTTAAGAGAATGGTAAGTTGGTCTAAATCCCAAAGAGAAGATAGTAATACTTTGAGCAAAAATATTCTTTTCAGTATGAGCATATGATTAATAATTTTAGGAGTAGTATTGAGCACTGATATGAGTGAGAGTAATAATAATAATTTGAACTCATAAACTATATAGCCAGCGTAGGATAAGATTGTACCAAGGTAGAACTCTTCACTCGCCACTAAGATGGCCTAGTTTTGGGATGGATCCACTCCCCTAGTTTTCGTTCCTTATCCCGGCAAAGTATGGGATGGCTCTGGTAGCGTGGGCAAGATGTTGTATCATCATGAAGCTCATAGTGATGGTTGTCGATCAGAGAAACTCCTCAAGAAATGAAGTTTATTATTCTACAAAATGATATTTATTATTTATTTATTAAAGTATTTCTTTTTATTATATTGCATATATAATTAAGTTGTGCTATTTACAGAACTAAGCATTTGAGTATCCTATTTTTATATGAGTTGTGCTCATTAATGCATTAAAGACAGTAATTCTTTTATATTAAGTTGCACTTTTACACAAATTCAAAAACATATGTTTTGCTTGCATGACATACTTTTGTCAACTAAGCTATCTCAAAGTTTAATTTTAAAGTGAGTATCTTGTTCTTAATACTTTTTGGGCATCTTACATACCGTACATTCCACGTACTGATGCCACTCGGTGTTGTATCATTTCATAATGCAGGTACAAGTTTTAGAGATCCTCAGTAAGCACTTCGTTGAAGATCTATTCAATTGTAGACGTAGAAAGTGGTGAGACCTCCTTACTTTTGGAGGAACCCCCTTGTTTTATTTTATTCCTTGTTTTATTGTCTTGGGGTAGCCTTGAACATGTCTCGACACCTTCTTACGAGTTGATAGAGGCTTCATAAACTGAGTTAGATAGAGAATAGTAGAGTCTGTCTGACTTTCAAAGTCAATTTTGAAAAACTATTATTATTTATTTCAATTGAAATATTGAGTTATTTTAAAACAAGATATAAAATTATTTTACATGAGAATTTGCATGTCCACTTGAATAATTTTTTTTGTTTTATTAAATCTTCCTCTAATTGAATAAGTGAATTGAG
Organism: Solanum sejunctum; assembly: GCA_025642045.1. Lineage (NCBI taxonomy): Eukaryota > Viridiplantae > Streptophyta > Magnoliopsida > Solanales > Solanaceae > Solanum > Solanum sejunctum. The sequence continues at coordinate 8,623 of JAOTQJ010125660.1, forward strand.
CAAAGTAGTTCATTTGGGAACCAACAATGGTTTCTGAGTGTCAGCCATGTCCAGGGTGTAGACTCGGGGCATGACATTATGATAGAAATTTCATCCAAGACTTAGGAAAAATAGCAGGGCCACTTTACGCTAAAATCGGAAGTAAAGGACAGAAATATTTTAATGCAGAGGATATCAAGTTAGTGCAAAAAATTAAAGAAAAGTTAAAAATATTCCTGATTTAAATATACCTCTTGAAATTGATTATTTAATTATAGAAATTTGCAGGATAGGAAGTTGTATAAAAGCCTGACCAAGTAAATATAGTAATAAAAGTGAAGAAAAAATATGTGCATATCAGAGTGGAAAGTATAAAGACAAGGAAAACATGAGTAGTATAGATGCGAAAATTCTAGTAGTAGTATATGGGTTAAATAGTTTCGATTATATAATTTGAACAAGGCCGAAATACTAGTCAGAATAAATTGCGAAGCAATTGTCAAATTTTATCAACAAATAAATGAAAAAAATAAGTAGCAGGCGAAGATGACTTAATTTCATGGATACTATCTCAACCTGTGAAAATATTGTCTTTGAATATATATTAAAGGAAAAGACAATAACCTAGCAGATCAATTAAGTAGATTAAATCTTATACTTAACTAATGAGAACTATTTATTTTTCAGCATGAGACCAGCTACGACAAAGCCTATAGACATGGTGAAAGATGAGCCATCAACTCCAGACTCGTACAGACAAATAGTTCTAGGTAATGTTCGTTTTAGACCTCAGACAGTAGCAGTAGAAACAATGGAGAGAATATAATTTAAAAAGCATAATTTAATATTCTATCCACAGTCTAATTTATCTTTTAGGGTATTACCTGAATGCATAATAGACAAACAACAAAGGTGTCTAGTAGATAAGTTTTGGATAGCCTATACTAAAAGAGACAACAAATATTTCATAGCCGTAGTAAATGCACTATGTCAATATTTCACAGACAAAAGAGAAATGAAGTTTAGATACTATGTAGTTATGCATGGAATGACAAATGACGTTTTTCAGACATGGATAGAAGTTGTGGATTCTATACAAGGTGTCACAGCCCCACTTTCAAATGTTTTCTGTCACGACCCTACCGAGGGGCCGTGATTGGTGCCGATAGGGCACCCAGACATACACTTATACCGAATCTCCATTTACGATAGCTAAGGGATTTCATGAAATTTTGACAGAGTTTTCTCTGTTTTCTAACCAACCCCACCTGCAAACAACGAACCCAACAGTACCAGACATTGACATACGAACATATATATATACAAAGGCGGGCCGACAAGGTCACCACGGCAGCAGAACCGCCTAACAAACACATCATACAAACAAGATCATACCAACATAGTTTCCCACACCCACATGTATCCACAGACCTCTATGCACAGAAACTGGGTCACAATACGGGACAGGGCCCCGTCATACCCTCAAATATATATATATAGATATAGATAGATAGATAGATAGATAGATAGATAGATATAGATATAAATACAAAATACAAAACATATGGGTACAAATATATACCAAACGATCTTCTCCTGATGCAAGGGAGCACTTCAATGGTAGATGAAAGTCCTAAGAAGATGACCCTCTAACCTGTTCGTCTGTACCTGCGGGCATGAACGCAGCCCCCGAAGGAAGAGGGGTCAGTACGAAATACATACCAAGTATGTAAAGCAGAAAGCCCGAAGTATAAGTGAAAATAGTAATCCAAATAAGGCGATATAAAAGTCAAACC
>JAOTQJ010125681.1:0-10395 GCA_025642045.1 Solanum sejunctum
CAATCCACAATGCTACCAGTCAGAGGACGTGGTGCAAAGTAAGGAGTGGTCAAGTCTGGCACGTCCTGAAGGAATCCAAACTGATGCAGAACCCATTGTTGTCTCAGCTGTGCTACCGGAAGTCCAAATAAGAGAGCACTCGATCTTATCTCACTTCTGCATTTGAAGCTCAAATCATGTCTCCATGCCTAATGAGTGCTTGTTGTGCTCTGGCTCCAAGGGTAGCTATTGTTGTGTTGCACAGAACGTTAATATCGAGTTGATTTTGAAACTAAACTTCGGCATACACTATACAAAAGGGGAGCCTTCCGCCTTAGAGGGAAGCCCGTAGCGTGAGCGGTAGTGGACGAAGCAGAAGCGAGAATGTCGGCTTGAGTAATGCAAAACATTGGTGAGAATCCAATGCCCCAAAAACCTAAGGGTTCCTCTGCAAGGTTCATCCACGGAGGGTGAGTCAGGGCCTAAGATCAGGACGAAAGGCGTAGTCGATGGACAACAGGTGAATATTGCTATACTACCCCTTGTTAGTCCCGAGTTCGAACCAGCGCTTCCCAGATCCGCGAAAACACCAAATTGAAACGATCGTGACTTGAAAAAAGAAAGAAGAGAAAGAATGGGGAGTAGAGTTGGTGGTTGCTTGCTTACCAAGCGATCCTGGCTTTGTACTACTCTCCCGGCCAATCGAGTCTGCTTTGTTCATCTCTATCCAATAACGCAGGTAAGAATAGTCCAAGCCAAATAATCATAGAATCACAACAACAACCACACCACGGAAACTTTTGTCTTTCTGGCAATGTTTCAGGAGACTTTATCTCAAACCTATCAATAAGATTATTGTAGCAGCTCCGGCAGTGGGGCTTTGCCTCCTTCGAGACACATCGCTCTGTATGCTACTAGGCGTACTAGCTTGCTTAAGCCCAGCATAAGGCTTTTTGGAGCATCAAATGGGCTGGACGGAAGAAATCTATAATGTCTTGTTGATGTATCGAATAAGATAGTGGTAATCGGATCCATACGAGCAATCACAGGCCCCGTATAGAACTAATGAGTTTGTCATTGTCAATATTAAAATGGCTTGTCATAGGCACATCTAGATCTATATGAGTGGATTTCAGGTAATTATTGCCCTCCAAAGAAAGAAATGAAAATATTATTTTATATTTTTCAATGTCTTCTTTGAAAGAGCGTTTTAAGAGAATTTTATTATCCATCAAAATTTTATATGATTATAATAGAGATGGATGAATATTGAAGAATATAAGAGATAGTAAATTATTTTAGATACACATTTAAATTGCAAGAGAAATTTTACTAGAAACCTTAAAAACATATAAATGACCACATCTATAGGATGTTTTCTCCATATTTATCTTGCCGATAAACTATTTGTTATGGTCTGATATTCATTTACCCAAGAGTATGATGGTTCAATATAAATGACTAAGCATCTTGTATTTTGTGGAACTGAATGGATTTCCCACGCGATAATTTCATTTTAATTAATGTTACAACAATAATTGTTGTGGATATTAATATTCTCAAGAGCTATGCCATGAAATAAATGCTGATATGTTGTTTCTTTTTTCGTAGTGAAAACTATCAATTAGATTAAAATATCTAATTATTTGGACTATTATTGTTCAATCAATTTTTCTCAGAATTACTCTTTTCTAAAAGGCTCTAAACGGTGAGCGGAATACTATTTTGCTATTAAATTGGCATATGTTTACTCGATTTTAATCATTGATTATGTCCATCAATTATTAAGAGTTTATTAGATCCCACTTATAGGTAAATCAATTACCCAACATAGTGACAACTATCCTGAAACACTGCTAACAAATATGCTAAACATAACTAAATAAGCTTATACAATTAACCCACAACTTGGAACTCAGCTACACAAAGCTACAATAGACACAAGTGCGCACCAAAATACATATATAAAGTTGCCATAATATATATAACCAGGAATACTTCTGAAATACAAGTCACTACATGTACAGGGCTAATGTTTGGATACAAAAGATGTCCATCAAAAAGGAAAGAGAATGCAAAGTGTCTAGAGTTGTCGGTGCTCACTAAGTGTCTCTTGATATGCACATGAACCCGCAACAATTAGCGACTACGGCTAGAACCTGGACCTACACAATAGTAAGATGCAGAAATATAGTGGCATGAGCACCAAAAAAAGGCACCTAGTAGGGATCATTGGCCGACTGAATGAAATACTTTAAATGTTTATGATCAAACGTAGAGAAATGAAGTAATCCTAGTAAATAAAAACCCAACTAATAGTAATTGCCAAAGTAACTTCATCATGTCCCAACAGCTCGAATCAAGTAACATATCATAACCCAATTGAGAGAACACAAGGAATTCAATCTCTCAGTATCACATAGTCAAGAGATCATACTGTGCGTGGTTGTAATGCCCTAATATTGTACGATCTTTGAGCCATCGTAAGACTAGGGGGCACACCCACCATAATTAGGGTGTGTATAGGTGTCTGGCTCCAAGAATCAAGACCATATGGGTCCTCGAATCTCTGGCAAACAATCGGACCCTTATTAACCTCACATTCTCCAAGGTATCCATAACCAAATCAGGGCCTATTAAAGCCATCTCCTACACATCAAACTACCCAACCGAGGATCTACAACTCCTACCATATAAAGCTTCAAAGGGGGCCATGCTAATGCTTGAATGGTAACTGTTGTTGTAAGCAAACTCAATAAGTGAAATATGATCTTCCTAACTACCCTTAAAGTCCAAAACACAAGTTGTAAGCATATCCTCAAGAGTTTAAATAGTCTTTTTGGCTTGAACATCAATTTGAGGATAAAAAGTCTTGCAAAGCTTAACCTTAGTACCAACATCCTTTTGAAAGGATCTCAAAAAATGAGAAGTGAATTGAGCACCACGATCCAAAATGATAGACAAAGGTACCCCATGCCATCTAACCAACTCATGAATATACAACTTGACATAATCTTCGGCACCATAAGTGGTTTGACTAGTAGAAAATAAGCTGACTTTATCACTCTATCCACAACAACCTAAATAGAGTCAAAGTGTCTCCTAGTCTTAGGCAACCCAACCACAAAATCCATGTTGATCTCTTCCCATTTTCAAGTAGGAATTTCTATGTCTTGGGCTAGGCTATCTGGACTTTGATGTTCAGCTTTAACTTGTTGACAATTGTGCCAACTAGATTCAAACTAGGCAATATCCCTCTTCATACCACCCGACCAATACACCTCCCTCAAGTCTCTATATATCTTTGTGGAATCGGGATGGATAGACTAAGATGAATCATGGGCCTCCTTCAAAATCAACTCTCTCAAGTCATCGGCATTAGGGACAAATAACCTATCTTGGTACCTAAGGGAACCATCTCCCCCTTGAGAGAAAATCTCCACTTTACCATCCTTCACTAAGGCCTTTAGCTCTAGCAAGGCAGAGTCAAGATCTTGTTTTGACTTGACTTTCTCAATCAAAGAAGATTTAGAACCATCAACAACCACTACACCACCATTTTCAACTTCATCTAACCTAACCCCTAACCTTAGCCAACCAGTGAACTTCTCTAGCGACCTCCTTGCCACCATCACCAATATGAGCTATGCTACCCGTGGACACTCTCCTTAAAGCATCAACCACAATTTTAGCTTTGCTGAGATGATAATGCACACTTATATCATAATCTTAAGGAACTATAACTATCTTTTTTATCTCAAGTTAAGATCTTTTTTGTGTGAACATATATTAGAGACTCTTGTGGTCGGTAAACACATCAACATAAACCCCATATAAGTAGTGACACCAAATTTTCAAAGCAAACACCATGGTTGCCAATTCAAGATCATAGGTGGGATAATTCCGCTAATACACCTTAAGTTTCATTGAGGCATATGCTATCAATTTGCCATTTTGCATCAAAATACACCCCAAACTAATTCTTGAGGCATCATAATAAACCACAAACCATTCCAACCTTTCTAGTACAGCCAATATAGGAGTGGAGATATGCTTTTATCTTTCAAAGTTTGAAACCACTTTTCACATTCATCAGTCCAAACAAATTTTGCCTTCTTTTGGGTCAACTTTATCATAGGGGAAGCACTAGAAGAAAAGCCATTTACTAACCTCCAGTAGTAACCTGCCGAATCCAAAAAACTCCTAATGTCCGATGGAGTCAAGGGTCTAGGCCAAATCCTTATCACCTCTATCTTCTTAGGATCCACCTTAATGCCATCACCCAACACCACATGCCCTAGAAAAGCAACTTCTTTCAGCCAAAATTTACACTTTTCATATTTAGCAAACAATCTCTCATCCCTCAAGATTTATAACAACACCCTCAAGTGATTCACATGCTCTTTCTCACTCCAAGAATAAATAAATATATCATCTATATAGAAAACCAAAAACATATCAACATAGGGTTTAAAGGTCTAATTCATGAGATCCATAAATATAGCCGATGCATAGTCAAGCATGAAGATCAAAAAAAGATTACCACAAATTCAAAGTGCCCATACCTAGTTCAAAAAGCTATCTTGGGAATAACACACTCCCTTACCTTCACTTGGTGGTATCCAGAATAAAGATCAATCTTAGAAATGTGACTAGCCCCTTGTAGTTGATCAAAAAGGTCTCAATCCTTAGTAGAGGGTACTTGTTCTTTATGGTAACCCTATAAAGTTACCAGTAATCAATGCACATTTTAAAGGAACCATCCTTTTTCTTTACAAATAACACCGGTGCACCGAAGGTGATTTACTAGGTCTTATGAAACCTTTCTCCAACAAATCCCTCAACTGATCCTTCAACTCTTTCAATTTCGCCAGGGAGATACGGTAAGGGGGAATGGAAATGGGTTATCTATCGCGAAGGAGGTCTTTGCCAAAGTCTATTTCTATTTTGGGAGGAACACCTAGAAGCTCATCGAAAAAGACATCAAGAAACTCATTGACTATCGAAACTGACTCAATAGGAAGGACTTTAGACTCAACATCCCTAACCATCATAAGATGATAAATGCAACACTTAGAAATCAACTCTTGGGATTTAAGACAAGAAATGAACCTACCCATGACCACCACATTATGACTTTCCCACTCAAATTCTAAATCCATCATATCTAATTTAATAAAATCACAAGGCAAGACCTTATGCAATATGAACATAGGACAATTTCTATAGACTCTTTTAGAAACAATGGACTCACCAACGGGGGTAGACTCTTCATAAGGTTCACACAATAATTCGGGACATACATGAAGCTCTTTGGCAACAAAAGGAGTACTGAGAAAATGAGTGGCATATGAATCTATCAAAGCATATACATCATAATCAAAAACCTTTAACATACCGGTGACGACATTGGCACCTCATCCAACCCTTTTTCTTTTCTTGGAGAACGTAAAACATATTTTGCCTTGGAGCACGTCCTTGTTGGCCTCCCTTTGCCTTTTGACTTGCATTAGCACCTTGGCCTTGAGGATGGCCATCTATACCTTTATTTTGAGCATGAGGACAATCAACAGCCTAGTGACCCACTTCACCACAACCATAGCAAGCATTAGAGTTTCTCAAACATGGGCCACCATGGTTTATATCCCATCTTTTGCACTTAGAATTAGAAACTGCACCATGACAACCTTGGAATCTTAGGTTATCATTAACAAATCTCTTATTAGGAGCATTGGAAGACCCTTGGCCTTGGAACTTGCGACCTTGAGGAAATCGATCACCCTCAGAACCTTGGAAACCATCTTTAAATTGAGTCCTATTAGACTTACCGCCTCTTCTCTTTCTAAGATTTTGCTCCCATAAGTTGTTCAGTATTGTCATGAGCTGATTATTATGGTGGTACAACACTCTTCATTGAACAAGTCGGACACTCTCGACACAAATTTGTTCATTCTAGCTTTAGGTTTGGCCACCAAATGTGTTGCATACTTGGAAAGCTTGTTGAACTTGAGGTCATTGAAATGACCCCAAAAAGTTCCTGAAAATGGGCCTCAAAGGTGTCCTAAATTATAATTTATATATATCTCAAAATCCATGCGTGATATCAAAAATCAGACTTCATATTCTTGTTCAAGGGCAAAATTGAGTGAGAAGTGGGTCTAAAATGAATTTTAGAGTAACCATATCAAAATTTGAAATGCAAAGTGAGTAATTTCAGTGAGCAAGCGCGCTCCTGGCATAAGAAAAGGTGTACTTTTGTCCAATTTTATTAGTTCAGTCCAATGCTTTTAGGTCTTGAGCCTAAGTCTTTCCATACATTAAAATACCTATACTTAGCCAAATTTCACTTTCATATCACTCAATACATTTCCTAATACTAACTCAAATACTTAGACAAATATTTCACCCAATTCAAGTGTCCCAAACTCACTTCTAGATCTCAAGAAACTCATTCAAGCTTCGAGAACTCATTCAACTCTAAATCAAGATTATTTATGTTATTTAATACCATCGTGGATCCCCTACATCAAGCCAATTTCGAAGGAATTTTTGTTGGCTAAGTTATGGACAAGTATCGGTAGGAGGTTCAAATTTAAAAGGGTATATCTCTTAGCACACAAAGAACTGAGTGACCCACAACCTACCAAATTAAATCTCTTTGAATTATCTTTCCAATGCACTTAGTTTCACTTTATTAAAAATTTGGATGAAGAGGTTATGCCCATTTTTGTCGAACTCATATGTACTGCAGTATATACAAGTTTTTGCCAAATTCTATTTCATTAATGGCATTCCATAACATTAGTCTTTTCTATTGGTATTTTGGGGATTCGTATGCTATCTTGACACTACCTAAAGAACTAAAACCTTTCCTAAATATCAAATTCACTCCTACCAATTGGAATACACTCTCAAATTCTCTCAAGAGCCTCCATCGAAACCCCAATACAAATTCAAGGAAACTCAAGAGCAAGCTTTGGATTCCAAGACCCACCACCAAACTTAAAGTCTTTCACAACTCTACTTCAAGAAATTCAAGGTCTAAGGTATGTTGGTTTTATTCATGCATACCTTTCACCCATGAAGCCCAATCTTCACATTTCAATAAAAAATACATGTTTTCAAGTTATGTTGCTTATAGGTATTATTTATTAGAGATTATGATTATATACAATATTGGGATTTTATGAAAGTTTGGTTGAAAATACATGATTACACATTTTTTAGTGTATACCATAAGATGATTGACCTATTATGATTATGCATGTTTTAAGCTTTAGAACCGTGATCTCTCTTGGGATTTGATGAGGGGTTTCAATGTATTTTGCAAGATGGTATTTACCAAGTATTGGTGGGTTGTTTTACTTCAAGTTTTGTTGCATGATTTCACACTTGAATTGCATGGTTTTATACTAGCGTTACACATCCTCCAAGTGTTTGATGAAATGTCCGATTATGATTTCGTGAGGAATTAAAGGTCCAATGCATGTATTTTGAGTTGACTGACTTTATGATGATGAAAAGAATATATGTAGATGTTATTATCTATATAGTGTTGGGAAATAACCAAGCCTCACTTAGGAGGTTGTAGGCCCGGGTAACCATGTTGAGGGGTTTGTACCTCTATCGCCTCCCTTGGGTGGTGGTAGGCTGGTGCAACCATCTCGGGGGGTTTGTACCTTGGTAACTATATTGGGGGGGGCTTGTACCTCGATTGCCTCACTCGAGAGGTTGTAGTCCCATGCAACCATATCGAATTATTTGTACCTTGATAACCATGTTGGCGGTTTTGTTTATTCCCCTGTCCAAGGAGGTGGTAGGCCTTAGATATTCACTAGTAATGGTCTCTCCCTACACATGTATTATGTTCTATGTAAGCATTATATACTCAAAGCATCTTTCATGCACGAAATATTGTTATATGCTCATCTATTGCCTAGTTATGCATTTTGATTATGTTATCTATCTATTGTTGTGTTGCATCCTACATAATTAGTACATTCAAACGTACTAATGCATATTCTATTCCTATAAGATATTAACTTATCGAAACCAGAGCTCCTATTGATTCTCCTCCTCATGGCTAGACGGATTGTTCACGTTAGCTTTTGGTGAGTCCTCAAGTCTGGTGACAATTTCTATCTTCTTTCATGCTTATGTTTAGACTATGTCTCGTATATTTTGATTACCTAATGTCATTAGTATGAGGGTGATCCTGATTTCTTGTCTTGGCCCACACTAAGTTCCATGTTTAAAGGTGTTATTAGACAAATTTACAAGGATGTTATGAGCTTGACTCTCTCTTTGACTCTCTTGATATTTTTATGAAATGAAGGTTTTCCCTTAGTCCCTATGCCCTTATCACTTATCGATTATTATGTTTAATTGCTTTTGGGACTAAGGATGTGTAATGATATGTTAAGAGGCTTGCTTGGGGTTCCTTCGAGTTCTCCATGTGCCATGTCACATCTACACCCTAGTTTGGGTCATGAAAAACTTGATATCAGAGAACTAAATTATTAATGGTCATCAGAGTTCAATACATCACATCGATTAGAGTGCTATTCATAGTTGTAAAATGCGTCATGACTATGAATAGGAGATTGTGAGGCATTCTAGGAAATATTTTCCTTCTTCATGATCTATGTCATGCGATAGAATTAGGTCTCCTAGGGCTTATTGCTAATGCCTAACTATTACATTTTAGTATATGTCTCAAGCTACTCAAGATAGTGATATATCGAATATATTCGTAATACTCTATGGTAATGACCCAACTAGTGACAAAATTAGCAACTCCACTTAATCAACAAGTGAGTGCTCCCTATGCCTCAAATGATAAGAGGAGAGGTAGTAGGGCCAAGAGGGTCTGCGTTGAGGGTAAGTTCCAAAGTCTCAAAGATAGAAGTGATGCTATGTGTTTAATATGTGGTAAAGCTTATAGAGGCCCATGTTTGAAGGGCACCAATGCTTGTTTAGATTATGGTGGAGTAAGATATAAGAGGAAGAATTTTCCCCATAAACATAATTAGAATAACGAGGGTGATGAAGGGGTGACTCATCTTAGATGCCCAAAATGTGGGAGGCAAGAAGGGGATGATGCGCCCGATGTTGCCAACGATATGTTGAAATTTCCTTTTGCTTTGATGTGTTTGCATTGAATGGCCTGGGTACCACTATTTATTTCATGATTCTTTCTTATTGCTAGTGGGCTTCAAGTGTACCCCGAGTTGTTGTGTGAACATTTGGAGTTCCCCCTCTTTGTTGGGTCAATTATTGTTAGAAAGTTCATAGGTATTGTTTCATGTTCACATTGCATTAGGTCTTGCCTTGTGACTTTTTGGGTTTGATCTGGTGGATTTGGATGCCATACATGGGATGGATTAGTTGCATAGATATTGTGCCTCCTTTGATTATAAGGCCCATAGAGTTAGATTTCAATTCCCTAATAAACTCATCCTTGAGTGGGGGCTTGTAATGTGGTTGTGAATGGGTAAGTTTGTTTCTTGTCTTAAGGTACAATGGGTCTATAAGGGTTGCATTTATCATCATTTAAGAGTTAAGGGTGTTGAACCTAAGTTATTTCTATTGTGTTATTTCTGGTGATCAATGAGTTAGTGAATGTCCTTTCTGATATTTTGAACTTGGGGTGGTGTCTTTTGGTTTGACTTATGCATCAGCTACGTCTATATGTCTCATTAGGGTCTTTAATCCCTACCTTGTTTGTTTGTGGTGGTCTCTAGTGATGAAGTATTGATTTATTTGGAGCTTGTGAACCATTAGGGGGTAGTGTTGCAAATCTTTGGGGAAAGAGAAGTTGTATGCTAAGTATGAGAAGTGTGAATTTTTGTTGAAGAAGGTTACGTTTCTAGGTCATGTGGTGTCGGGGGATAATATTAACATGGATCCTACAGACAAGGATGTGATTAGAAATTGGCCTAGACCTTGGGCTCTGTCAGACATTAGAAGTTTCTTGGGCTTAGCGGGTTACTACTGGAGGTTGGTGAATAGGATCTCTTCTATTACTTCTCCTATGACTAAGTTGACCCAAAAGAAGGCTAAGTTTTTGTGGACCGATGAATGTGAAAAGAGTTTCCAAGTCTTGAAGGATAAGTTTGTGTCTGCTCTTATCTTATCTCTACCGGAAGGGTTGGAAGGGTTTGTTGTGCTTTGTGATACCGCTCTGATTGATTTGGGTTTTATGTTGATTCAAAATATTAAGGTGATGGCCTATGCTTATAGATAATTTGATATATATGAGAAGGACTGTCCTATCTATGATTATGAGTTGGCCACCATGATATTTGCTTCAAAAATTTGACATCATTATTTTTATAATGTGAATTTTCAAGTGGTTACCTATCACAAGAGTCTTCAATATCTTTTCACCTAAAGGATCTTAGCTTGAGACAACAA
>JAOTQJ010125711.1:0-10393 GCA_025642045.1 Solanum sejunctum
TGAGCAAAATTACCCTACCCATGATTTGGAGTTAGCTGCGGTGATCCATGCTTTAAAAATTTGGAGGCATTATTTGTGTGGTGTTCATGCTAATATTTTTATAGATCACAAAAGTCTCTAGTACATAGTTAAGCAGAAAGAGCTGAACTTGCGGTAGCGACAGTGGTTAGAATTGTTGAACGACTCTGATATTGATATTCTCTACCATCCAGGGAAAGCCAATGTCATAGCAGATGCGCTCAGTCGCAAGTCCATCGGTAGTTTAACTGACACACCCCTAGAGAAGAAGAAGTTATTTTGGGATATTCAGCAGTTAGCCAATCTGGGAGTTTGATTGGTAGATTCGGGTAATGCAGGAGTTTCTGTCTGAGGCATAGTTGAATCCTCTAGCAGAAATTAAGCATAGGCAATATGAGGATCCTATCCTAGTTCGATACAGGGACATAGCCCTGGGGAAGGAGTAGACCCCATTTGAGCTTTCTCCTTATGCGATCTTATTGTTTAGAGGCAGGTTATGTGTACCAGATGTTGCAGGTTTGCGGCAGTAGGTTATGGATGAATCACACCATGCTCGTTATTCTATTCACCCTAGTTCGACAAAGATGTATCATGACCTCAGGTGCTTGTATTGGTGGGATAGCATAAAGCATGAGATAGAAAAGTTTCTTGCCAAATGCCCGAACTATCAGCAGGTGAAGATAGAACATCAGAAGCCTGGAGGGGTGTTGCAGGGAATGGAGATACCGACGTAGAAGTAGGAGAGCACTTACCGTTGATTGAATTTGTATATAATAACAGTTACCATTCCAGCATTCAAATGGCACCGTACGAGGCATTATATGGTAGGAAGTATCGATCACCGTTTGGTTTCTCCGAAGTTGGTGAGGCAGAGTTTATTGGACCAGATGTAATCCAGCAAGCGCTGGATAAAGTAAAACTAATTCAAGAGCGATTATTAGCATCTCAGAGCCATCAGAAGTCTTATGCAGATAATCGTCGTCGCCATGTAGAGTTCCAGGTTGGAGATTGGGTATTCCTGAAAGTATCACCCATGAAGGGCGTTATGAGATTCGGTAAGAAAGGAAAGCTCAGTCCAAGGTACTTTGGTTCGTATTAGATCATTCGCAGAATAGGCAAGGTTGCCTACGAGTTAGAGTTTCCAGCGGAGTTGAGAGGAGTTCACCCAGTATTTCATGTTTTCATGCTTCGTAAATGCATCAGGCATCCTTCTAGAATTTTTCCTGTGGATGATATACATTTACGGAGGAACTAAATTTTGAGGAACAACCCGTCGCTATATTTGACCATCAAGTCAGAAAACTTCAAAACAGTGATATAGTCTCAGTTAAAGTGTTGTGGCGCAATAGTAATAGAGAGGATCTGACTTGGGAAGCGGAGGAGCAAATGAAGAAGAAATAACCTCATTTATTTCCCATATCTTTAGGTAATTCATTTTCCTTGTCAATCACGATGTATGATAACTAAGCTGTTCATTGTCAGATGTGGTGTTATAGACAAAGCTTGCATGGTTAGTATGACATTCGAGGACGAACGTTTTTAAAGGGGGGGGAGGATGTTAGAACCCATAAATCCTCAATTGGTTCAATTTGGTAAAGTTAGGGACCAAATGTAAATTTAATCTAAAGGGTAGTCTTTAAGATTTAAAATTATTAGTGGGGTCATGTATATGGCATTTTGTGATTGGTCCAAGAGGGGACTTTGCCTATATATATGTATATATGTCTCTTGTATGCAAGAGAGGATTCAACACTTAGAAAAATTGAGAGCAACCAGGGAAACAAGCTCTCGGGTTGCTACAGTGATCAGAAAAAAAAGAATTCTTTTTTTTGATCTTTTAATTATTTGATGCTTCAAGCTTGGTACATTGGGTCTCCTAAGTGGCGTGGTGGTGTTAGTTGGTCAAAGAAGCACTTGGTTTGATGGATATGAAAATTTGGGTCTAGTAAGGGACTTGAAAAGTATGTTAATTTCTAGCTTCAATTATGTAAATTAAAGCTTGTGGGTGTGTTAAATTGAAGGTAAAACATGAAAAGAGCGTTGATTGTTAGCTTGAATTGTGAATTTGGAATTTGGGGTTGGATGGGCACAAGCTTGCATATGAAGATATATTGATTTATAGTCATGTGTTTATGTTTATTTATCATGAAAATAGTCCTTGTGGGGTGAAAGAATTTTTAGGAAACTATATGAATGTATACATGAGGGTTCGCTCTAATTGGAGCCCCATGGGAAGTGTAATGTTATATTTTAACGTTTTGCGTTGGGCGTTGGAGTGATGTATTATAGTTTTTGGAGTATATAGGAAGTCTTGAATATGGTAGATGTGCACCTATATGTATGCTGCCCTATTTTATAAAAGTTGTGCCATAATAGCGTTTAGTGGTGTTTTTGATGTTGTGATGACATTGGAGAGGGATTATTGATGTTGTAGGTTGTTGTTGCTATTGTTGATTGATGATTTGAGCCGAGTTGAATTCTCAGGGCAACTTATTTTAAGTAGAGATGCTGCCAAATTTTTTTATAAATTTTTGGAATAAAAAGTTATGATTTAAGACCCGATATGGTTGTTAATCATTGGCGTTATTGTGATTTGTATAGACGTTGGGCATCTGGAAGCATAAATTGGATTTGTATTGCATTGGAATTAGTTGGAGAAAGAAATCGAGGTATGTAAATATTCCTATCTCTTGGCATGAATTAGTTAAGCTTAGTCAATGTCATATGTTTGAAAATTCCTTTTCCTTCACAATTTAGGTCCAAATGTATCCTAAGTTTGCTCCTCAATACTATTATAAAAATTATATTTATATTTTGACTCTTGGGTATATAGAGCCCGCAAGTTGTAAACGGGTGAAATGATTTGGTATATTGAAAGAATGTATTTTATTGGAGGGCGCAAATGCCCATAACTTTCGACAAAAGCCTAAATGGGATTTGTGTTCATTCCTTGCCACAATTATGCTAAGTTAACTTTATCCTTAACTTTTGACACTGTAGAATCCATGAATGGTGTTCGTTTGACCGAAAGTTAAATAGTTGGGAAAACTATAGGTTCAAATTGTTCTGAAATTGCTAACTCGTACAACTTTCGATTAAAATTCCAAGTCACTTAAAAAAATTATTTTGGAGTCTATTCTAGTAATGTCCATGATGAGAATTAAGTAAATTCCTTTGAAATCACCTTTATGTGAAAACTTGAGCAACTTTGATAAAATTCATAAATGAATGACTTCTTTATTTCAAAAAAAGAAATGAATATTTTGCCTATAACTAAGCTTATGGAACTAGTTTTTATGCATGTGATACTCACGACTCTATTCGTGCCATTATGGTCTTATTCCCTGATTCTCGGGCCGGTTATTATCGTGTGTATGTATAACTATATGTATGTATGTATATATATTCTGAAGTAGGTTGGATACGGCGGGTCGATTTACCCATGGGCCGACTTTGCTTAGTTTGGAGACGTAAGGAGATGGGCTTGGGATATGTTGGCATCATGACATGTTGGTGCTGGGCCTCGTTCGTCCCGGCTCACGTGAGTGCTTGGCCGTTGTTCGCCTCGGCTCACTTATCGGGCATGATGACCTCTACACATTACGATACGTGAGTGTTTGGCTATTGTTCGCCTTAGCTCACCTATCCTATGACGTGAGTGTTAGGTCACTGTTCACCTCAGCTCACTTATGCTATAGTCGGGACTTGTGTTGGAGATTTTGGAAATTTAAAATTTCTGGTGTTATGCTGTGGTATGACATGAGTTTGGAGGTCGCCATCGTTCCCATCCGGTATGCATTATTTTGATATCTTAAATGAAGAATTATTTTGATGCTTGCATGCAGGTTGACTTATATATTTTTATTGTAATTATTACTCTCATTTATATTTCGTACTTTTCACTTTACATATTCGGTACGTATTTCGTACTGACCCCCTTCCTTCGGGGGCTGCGTTTCATGCCTGCAGGTACTGACGCATTGGATAGAGAACCACCTTCTTAGGATTTTTGCCTACCGTTGAAGTGCTCCCTTTGCCTGAGGAGTAGATTTTTGGTATATACATGTACACTTATTTCCTGTATTTTGCATTTATGTATATTCGAGGGTATGACGGGGCCCTATCCCGTCCTATGATTTAGTTCCTATGTGTAGAGGTCTGTGGATACATGTGGGTGTGGGATATTGCCTGTGGTATGACTACGTATGTATGATACATTTGTTGGACGGTTCTACCATAGCGGTGACCTTATTGGCCCGCATATATATGTGTATTGATGTTTGTTGTATGCTGGGGTCGCTGTTTACAGGTGTGGTTAGTTAGTAAAACAGAGGAAACTCTATTGAAATTTTGATAAATTCCTCAGCTATTATAGTTGGAAATCTGGTTTAGTGTTTGTCTGGGTGCCCAATTGACACTAATCATGGTCCTTGGGTTGGGTCGTGACAGGGATCCCAAAATAAAAACAATGCTCTAACTACGTGCTTATCGGGAGAGTGTAATGACCTGCTAGGTTATTTTGAGAATTAGTCATCTTATTTTTTGTATAAAATGTCCTCTCATGAACTTTATGTGGGCATGATAGGTAGGAATAATTAAGTTTTGAAAAATAATTTAGATAACTAGTTTAATTAGAGGACTAAAGTGTTAACTTATTAAATGCCTTATATCACTTTGCATATAATAAATTAAATAGTGGGGCTAATCAGTTTTGATATTCAACTAACAGAAGAAAAGAACGAAAGAAAAGATAAAACCCTACCTGTGCATTGACGGAGAACGACCATTGCTTCAAGTGAGATTTTCACCTTTTCAGTTACGGTTCTTCTTAGTAAATTTCTTTTTAATATGAAGCTAGAGTATATGCTAGTGATCAAAAATAATATATAATAGCTTTGTCATTGTTGTGGTTTGGAGATTTGTATTGTTACAGATTTTTTGGGTCCACTATTGCTGAAAGTTTCAAAAGCCTCAGAGCTAATGTGGGAATTATCTTAGGATAGTATTGTCATGTGGAGTTGAAGCGGTTGGGTCCCAAATTGTATGTGACTTGCTGGAGCTTCTTCACATTACTATCTTTATTATTATTATTATTATTTTTAATCGACTAATTAGGGCTCTTCTTTGTGTTATGTGAACTGAAAAAGAATAAGAATCAAAGAGGATATACTATTTTGAGGAACGTGTCACATGCCGTAATGGATACTATGATTCTAGGGTCATGTCTGATGCTGCGATAGATGCATGGACTAAGAGTCCCCCATAGGTCCCATACTAAGAGACAGCAGATGTATATCACTAGGACAGACATGCATCATTATGCTTGACATCATTATATAAGCATTACATCTAATTCTTGTATATTCTTGTGTAGCATGATGCTCTTACTATGATTGATTTAGTTATCACTGTGAGTTTTGACTTGTGACTTATGATTTGGAATTGTGGTATATTGAAAACATACTTCTACTGTGTATTATATCTTGCTGGGTTGGCTGATTTTCTATGCAGGTTGTAGTTATGGAGGTAGATTGGAATGAAAGGAGTTTGTGTATTCTACTGGACTTACTTTATTTAGCTAGTTTACTTGCTGGGTACCGTGTTGCATTTGGTACTCACCCACTGTTTCTACACTTGTGTATGTTCTGAGCCCAGACAGTGAGTAGTGTTTTTCTTGATCATCCGAGGCTTCCATAGAGATTTAGAGAGATAGCTATTGTCATCTGGCTGACTCTCTTGTTCCTATTTCTTTAGTGTCTTATTCTATTCGAGAAGAAAGACACTTTAGACTTGTATTTCTTTGATTTTCTGTATTGCTAGTAGCTTCTACACGTGACAACCAATCTTTGGGTGGTATTTAAGTTTGTGGAGATTTTCAGTTTTAGTTATCTACCCTTTTTAGTTACTTTCGCATGTTATTTCTATTTATTTTTGGGTTAAGGCTGACTTATTCTGGTGGGATTGAACAAGTGTCATCATGTCTATTTTTGGGCCGTGACAAAGAGATACTGAATAACTTAGTGAAGGAACCAAGGCTTTAACCTCCCCACCATGCCTTCACCTTTTATGGGATTCCTTCAATCATTCTAATTTAGAGAACTGGCAGGACGGGATCCATCCTACAATATAAAGTAAAATAAAATAAAAATAATCTCCAAACGCATTATGCCAAAACTAGACTTGGATCCATTTATCATGATCACGTTTCGTAAAACTACTTTGTTGGTCGTGGATTTGTGAAACCCGTCAACGTATGGGTAGATTTTCTAAATGTGGAGTTGATACTGAGCATCAATTTACCTAAGGTAATATGCATGCATGACCTAAATTAATAGGGATGGTATAGTTCTATCCTATGTTTTGCTATGATTTGGCTTACTAGACAATAGGTTACCAAGTGGACAAGTCAAGTGAAGAGGCTATGCGGCCACACGAAAAAAGATCTGAACACTCCGCGCATATGCCAACTGTCCAAAATTTTGGATTTTTTGGAAGACGTTTGCGAGTGCGCAAAGCACACCTCACGTATATGTGTCATAGTGTTAAGTTTCTAAAATTGGAGGAAGTATGAGCGTAATGACAGTTTATATAATGAAAATAAATAAATTACATAAAATAATAGCAATTAAACAAATTACATCTAGTAAATAAAATGTCAAGTAATTAATACTAAAACAAGCAATTAAAGAAATAAAACAAACAAATATTAAAACGTTGATTATTAACCTAAGTCTGTTCATTTTTAGAACCAAAAATTCCCAGCAGAGTTGCCAATCTATTATACCCCATTTTAACCGAGGTCAAACCATGTATAACATATCGGTGATTCCTAAATAATTAACTTAAGGTGTCGCCACTTAATTATTTTTAAGGTAAATTAGGATACCTATTTTACTAAAGTGATGCTAAAATTAACTCCATTTTAAGGTCTACTTAATCTATGTGATTCTAGATAAGAGTCCTAGTTATCGTAAAAGGAAAGGATTAGGCATCTTTTAGGATTCGTAAAAAATAATTACTGACCAAACTTAGGTTAATAAAATTAAGATTAATTTAAATACTAAAAATTATTAAATAGTCAAGAAAAATAAGTTAGAAAAGTATTTATATCTTGAAATCAACAACACACTTAAAAAAAATCTTTTATGTCTTGAAAAGAAATGTCTTGCATTTTTATTTTGAAAAAGTGATAAAGCAAAGTTTTTGCATGAAAAAAATGGTATGCACTAATAAAATAACTTTGTATATGGGAGCAATGCTAATGTTTTGAAAAACATTCTTTAAGTAGCTTGTCTTTAAAAATAAATATTGATTTCCTTTTAAAGAAATATATCAAAAAGTTAATGTCACACAAATGATTTATTTCTAACTAGAGGTGCCCAAATCTAAAAGTCTATATTATACTAATTATATGGATCAAGAGTGCTAAGAGATTTAAGTAATACAAACAAGTTTATATTGTAAAAAAAAAAATAAATAAGCAAGCAAGTAATGAAAATATGAGTGTCGAGCCCTAATTTTGAATCGGTCGAAATAGCTCACAAAATCATACGGCTGTGCTTTCTGATTTTTGAAAAAAATGTTTTAGAGTCGCCACCTAATTTTAATAAAAATATTAGGAAACTAATGTAAGAAAAATGTAAATGTAGACTCTGTTTTGATTTTCGAAGCCAGTAAAATTCTAGGTAAGGATTTTGGTTACTCGACGGCAAGATGTTAGGCATCCCTCAGAGCCTATCCGAAGATAGTCCTCAAACTTAGCTTAGAAAAATAAATTGTGATAAATTATTGAATTACCTTTCTTAAAATTAGTGATTAAAAAAAATTATTAATTATAAAAGGAACAACAATACAAGGTATGTCATATGTATTGTCTATAATATTTGTGGAAAAACAATAATAATGATATATTTACTATCGACAACTAGGTAAGTAAGTAATAAATAAATAAACTGTAGATATAAGAAAGTTTAGAAAATATAGATGTACGTTTGAAATCAAATAGAATATATGAGCATATGAAGACTTACTATGATCAATATGTTGAAATGTTTGGGTATGAAAACTTATTACTTTATTTACAAAGTAAATAAATAAGATGATAGATAAGGCGCAAAATATAACAATATACAAAAATTAAGCAAGATTAAGTAAGAGTGATATTTTAATAGATAAATGGATGATAACATAACATAAAGTGAGGCAATATAAAAAAATGTTGAACTTTATATAAAGTTTATTTTCTTATATATATTTATTATGGATTAAAATATGATTATGAATGTTGTTAAAAATAGACACGAATTCAATATTTTATTTACTTATAGTGATAAAATGACAATAACTATATGTTGTGAAAATGATAAGATATAAAATTTTATGTTTCATATTTAAGTAACTAATATACGTAAAAGGATAATGATATGGCTAGTGTAAAATAATATACCAAGTCTAGAAAAAAATAAAAATGTATACCTTATACATGACGCATGTATTTGCATACCTTGTATATTTCGAACCTGTTTGAGAAAAATCTAGAATTTTGAAATAAAATACCTGAGTCATATTTAGTTTAGAATGATATAATAGTGTCATTGTAAAGTAAGTGTCTCCACAAATATGATAGATCAAAATATATTATTATTTTAGGAGATCAACTAAAGGAATTTAAATTGACCCAAATGGTAACACTACATTGTATTTCCAGAAAATCAAATTTAAAACCTCAAGTGGCCTAATTATTGAGATTTATTCTATAATTATGTTAGTTTTACAAAATATAGGGTAAATGTTCATTACGATAAATAACATATTCCTGAAAGTGATTATTTGGGCCTTCGATTAGTTTAAAATACTAAAAATTTAAGATGAATTTTATATATATATATATATATATAAACTTTGGCCTATTTCAACACTTTTAAACAATAATTATAAAATATTTGTCAAGACTATGCATAATCAACACTAGACTCATTAGAGCAAGTAACACTAATTCACAACATAATCTTCAACAATAAAAGAATGTTAGCCAGTGTATCAACATTCACATAAAAAAATATTAATCGGCTGGTATGAGAAGAATGTAATTAAACGACAATGGGGAAGACCAAGAAACATTGACTCCTATTTTATGAGACTCTGAGTGGTGATCCTACTAGCTACTGGCTCATATTTTGAGCCAAAATAAGTTTCAAAGTGAGAACTCGAGCTCTCCGATTGTACATGAAATATAAGAGGAGAAAATAAATTAATATATGTATTCATAGTGACAATAATTTCCATCAATCTCGGATGGAGCCAAAGATTGACTATTTTTTGGCCTTGGAGTATGATGGAATAAAGCAAAATGGCTCTTTGAACTATCTGCACTTTTTTCATTTGTGAAGTAGCAGTTAGTCAATGCAACTTTCGATGCTCTTCATGGGTCATCTGAAAACAGGCGCTTTATGCTTTTAAACATAGGGGTTAGGCTGCGTACATCCGACCCCCTCTCACCCTGCAATGAGCGGGAGCCTTTTGAGGCACTGGGGTATGTTGTTGTTGTTGTTGTTATTCATAGTGACAATAAGAATCGCAACACAATGAAACAATCACATTAGAACAAAAATAAAAATTTATACTTTTCCTTAGCATTTTTAAACATGGGTTTTATTATGTTATGTTTATATGTATAAAGTTAAAAATATCTAACTTTTGGAAAATTTAAATTGGATGTTTAAAAATAAAATACAATTTTTCAAAGGAATATCTTTTTAAAAGGCAAAAGATGTGTCATATACATTGTTGAGGATGTAAACTGTTAGCATTGGAAGAATTATTGTTGAATTTTAAATGAAAGAATTCTTTTTCTAAGCAAATATATTTGACTCAATCCTTTGTTTGGAATTAAAGACTCGACAAGTTATACATATTTTCTCCACTCTTTAACCCATTAGAAAAATCAAATCTTAACCACTTAATTTTGTTATTTTTTTAAAGACGTACTAAGTATTTTTTGCTCACTATAATATTTATAAACAAAGTTAATATGTATTTTAATGTGTTGACATTGTTAACACTAATTTGAATCTACTTACACATTAATATTTTCTTAACATTTCAAATATGTTTTTCATTATGCAGATTTCCTAACAAAAATCCCAAGTAAGGTATTTTAAAGACAATTCTTTAAGCAAAACCATTTGGACAACTATAGTTAATTCTAGGAATTGAAATGAAACGGAAGATGAATGCAATTACTGACCTTGTGTCACGACCTAACCCAGGGATCGTGATTAGTGCCGATTGGGCACCCATACAAATACTAAATCGGATTTCCATTTATAATAGCTAAGAAATTTATCAAAATTTCAGCAGAGTTTTCTCTGTTTTA
>JAOTQJ010125722.1:0-42561 GCA_025642045.1 Solanum sejunctum
GCTTGGATATCATCTTTCTAGCCTTAAAGTAAGAGATAAACTTCCCCTTTGGTGCCCCAACATTGCCTTTCCATTCAGGAACTGCCTTATTTGGAAAGTGGAAGTACACTTTCTTAGTTCGGCAATCCATAGTGGCATAGAAAGAAGCTAACCTAGCCATAACCATAATAATATCAAATTCCACCATTTCTAACTCAATAAGGTCATCCAATGTGTCACGGTCACAAGTAGTTACTATATAGTCATAATAAAGCCTTCTAGCCATAATAGATTCAATGGTTGGGGTAGACACTTCAAATAGTTTGCATAATAATTTGTGTCTTCTATTAAGCTTCCTAGCAACTGGTGGTGTGATGTATAATAATGTAGAACTAGGGTCAATTAATGCATATACATTATGTGAAAAGATGGACAATGTACCTATGACCATATCAGGTGAAGCTTCAAAATTTTGCCGACTCCCTAGTGCATAAGTGCGATTTTGGACCCTACTAGAGCTAGCAATCCCTCTAACACCTCTACCATGACCCATAAGTGCTTGCTAACCCCTACCTACTGGAGGAGCTGCTAATGATGATGCAATAGTTGACCCAGTAGATTATGCCATACCATCCATACGTCTCCTTACGCAATCCCTTATCATGTGCCCTGGCATACCACACCAATAGCAAACATCTGTCCCATGACAAAATATACCCAGATAACTCCTCCATACTATTTACGAGGTTTCCTAGGTGTCATTTGCTGTCCTGTTGAATATCTTATTGTCCGTGTACTCTGTCCCTCACCTCGTTGACCAAACTGGTTACTTCTAGGCCCTTGAAATTGTGGTGGAGCACTGATTGTAGAGTAGGAGGATAAAGGCAGTCTATTACCAAACCGACGCCTGAGATCACTTTGGGGTGGTGTAAACTGCCCTGTAGATCTGGATCTTTTGCTTGCGCTCTCTCCAACTCTTGTGTCCTTCTCCTCTGTCTCTGATCCTCCAATTTCTGTGCAAAAGCCTGCATTCTTGCTATATCCATATCTTTATTCAAGGAAGCAATAGTGCAATCTCTGACCAGATATGTATCCAATATTTCTACATATCGGTGAACTCTATTTGCTATTATAGCAACCATATTAGGAGATACCATGCCAGGGAATTAAACTGATGGCTATACTCCCTCACACTTATATTCCCTTAGTGAAGATTCAGGGATTGATCTACACGGGCCTCTAAGATCTCTAGTAGCAAATAATGGTCAAGAAATGCCTCTCTGAACTCTTTCCGGGTAGTTGGAGGTACATCCATACCATTAGATTGGTTCGAAGCTTCAAACCACAATGCAGACACACCCTTCAGCTTATATGTTGCTAACTCAACTACTTCTGTACCACTCATGTGCATAACATCTGAAGTACACTGAATTTGATCAATAAAGTCCTGGGGATCTTCATTAGGATCTGACTCAGTGAAGTTTGGGGGGTCTAAATTAAGAAAATCACGTATCCTGGTATCAGCTGCCCTATTTATACCACCTGTACCCATAATTAGACCTTCTTACCTTTGACCTTGACCAGTAACTATATGGGTCAATAGTTGGACTGCATTTATCCGATCCTGCACGGTAGCATCAATAGGTGGCTCTGGGGGAATTTCATTGCTCACTGGTTCATTAGAAACTAGAGGAGTTAGAGATGTCTGTGACAAAGACTCCTCCTGAATCTCAATTTTTTGTCTCACCTGGCTAGGTATACCAACTACCACTTCTATTCCCTTCCCTTTACCTTTATTCTGCCGTGTTTTGGCATACTTGCTATACAAAATAATTTGGGATTAGACATAAGGCACCTATTACACTTTACTTTGTGGCATGATCTAAAGAATAAAATGAAAGTAACAACTCCTAAATGCCATGTAGCCTCCTGCTTATAAATTATGTAGTGCACAACACATCGATACACAAGATTCTATGTATACACGACTTTGTAGACTCCCTAGTATAACTCGCTCTGATACCACTTCTGTCACATTCCAAAGTCCTATTAGGGCGGACTGGCACCCATCGCCGATATGGCTTGGGAGAACTAACCTGTAACAATACACTTTATATATACTATAAGGGGTTTCTATGTTTGACATACCTTGAAGAAGATAAACAGTGATAATAAGCCAAAAGGAAATGCATTTGACTAGGTCGTTGGGGCCATGGTATTTAAAGTACAAGACATGACCAAGCTTTACTTTACATAGTCTACAAAAACTCTAAATAAAGAAAAATATATGATAAGGGTCGGGACAGGCCCCGCCTCAACAAACTGTGCAATCAAAACACATACGCTCTAGACATATACAAAGCCCCAAAGTACTTGGTGCTTGGTGACAACAACTGAATATCTTGTTCTTTTTTACTGGGGAGATCTACTAGCACATGTACCTGCAGCATGAAATGTAGGTCCCCCGTAAGGGATGTTAGTATGAGATAATGTACTAAGTATGCAAGGCAGGATATACAATATATATAAAGTAACAACTCAAATGAAACTATGCATTTATGGCAGAATATGCACCACTCTTAGTTTTACTGTGGAATCTTGTACTTTATGTCCTTTATATTACTTTACCTTTACTGTATAATCTGTGCACAACTGTAAAACAAATAACCAATTGATCAGTGGTGAAACAATATTTGGTTCGTCCCTGACTAGGTTATACTCAACCCCTCTGGCTACCCCCTGTTGATAGGATCGTCCCTGGCTAGGTTATACTCAATCCCTCGGGCTACCACTTACCAAAAAGTATACTTTCAATTACCTTTGAGATAATCCTTTTGGCGGACATAATATTGAAGCTGTAGTACTGTATATGTAGCATGTGACATGTGGATAATCAGACAAGATAACATGACAATGAAAAGAGTATGTTACATAAATAATAAAATGTATATGAGATGGAACAACTTGTGAACTTTATTCCATAACAAGAACTCATATAACTTGGCATCCAAGCATGTATGCAGTTTTAAAGGTGACTACGTATGGAATGATATGAACATGTACAAGAGTGGAGACACGGTTAATAGTTGTGGCGGAGTTGGTGAATGCCTTTATGTACCAAGGAGAGAGCTATGTTTCATCCCAAGTGATAGGAAATCAAATAACTTTACATTCCTCATTGTATGACCTTAGTACTACCTCGAGATAACCTTCCCTTCCTCTAAATACTTATTCTACATTAAAGTATATGATAAAACTAACATTAATAGCCAATAAATATACCTTGGCATCCCAGTCACATAAGAAAATAATACATGGGCAACAATCGGGTGATTATAAACCCAAGCGTATTCCTTTAACCTTTATGCACCTAATCATATTTTCTAATACACATGAGCACGTACATATCATGTACAGCCTATTTTTGATGACATAACAAAGCATATGACATCACAATTTTGCACAATCTAAAAATGGACAGCATAACGTTACCTTCCTTTGCTACATTTCGATGTCGACAACTCCAAACTTATTCCAAATTTAACCAAACTGTTCCAGCAACATTTACACATATAAGCATACCTAAAATAGTCTTTTAACAGCACTTAAGAAGTCATGAAGGACATGAGCTAATAGCCTTACATACAATAGCCCGCAAGTTCTAATCAACATGACACTTAAGATAACTAGATAAAATGCTCTTGTTAAATGAAACCATAATCAGGTAAGCAAACCTTAGGGTGATGTTTATAACTCAAACCATATTAATAACACCAAGTTCTCTTCATAATATAACTCACAGACCATAGAGAAATCACCAAAACAAAAGGAAAAGGTGCAGCAACTTTCTGCACAGAATCTGTCCATCAAATTTCAGCAAGCGTAACTAGCATCGTTTTCTTGTTTTTCATGATGAAACTATACTACATACACAAATATAATTACTTAAATTTTCCTTCAAGGTTTATGGCCTCCTTACGAAACATAGAAGAGTCATTTGGCTTCTTTACAAAGTTGAAAAAAGTTGAGAGGAACCTTAGAGAGGAAATCTGATTTTTGTGAGGTCAAGTTGAGAAATGACTTTTGAGAGCTGCTTTGACCCCTTTTATAGTGTTATTTGGCCAACCTAATGAGGCATTATCAACCTTAATTCACCAAGTAGTTGATGAAGCTCCTTTCTTCTCTTATTTGGACCTTTTGGGGCTCCAAATTGGTTGGACTTGGGCTGCCTATTTTTAGCTTTCTTGCTCACTTGGGTTGGGCCTAAAGTATCTAAAGCACTTGTGATGTCTTTGGGCCATTTTGGTTATACTTATTGGGCTGATAATATAGACCATTTATGATTCTAAAACATGTGCTAAAGTTACACCCTTAATACGGACTTTATTCATAATCGATCTTGGATAAATTCAACGTCGAGCCTCGTCTCCATTTAGATAGCAAATTTAATCTAAGCAAGTAGGTGACTCACCTTATAGCTTACTAAGTCCTACAAGCACCTCAATTATCTTACTTCGTTTAAGGCCGTAATCTACTCAATTCAACACAAAACATGTATACACTCGACCCTCTTAAGCATTAGATGCACATCTATCCCATTAACACAAGATTCAAACACTTTTTAAAATTAGCGCTAATTTGACCAAAACATATCATGTTTTCTTTAAAATTTACTAGTATTGTAAGGTGTGGGGTGTTACAATACAGGTACGCAATGGGTACATATCGCGGAGGTGTCGCATATCCTCACTTGAATTACAAAGTTGGCAAAGTTTATTTTTCATTATGCATCTTCAAAATTCGGGTTGTTCCTAATTCCCACCTCAAAGCACTCTGTTTGGGAATTTTCTGAGAGTTTTTCTTATTCTAAAGCAATTACTTATGAGCTAGTGATTGTATAACAATATCGCTGATGTTTCCACAACTGTTCCATACTTTCCAAGTAAGGAATCAATCAAACCATAATGGACAAGTCCAAATGGAGATAACAATCTATAAGTCCTATATTGATTTTAGGGACTTCTAATAAGAGGTCACCTCAAAATAATATGATATGATAGTCGTAATCCTCACCTACACTTGGCTACATAGTTTGATGATTGCAAGTTGGATTAACTCTTACTCTTTTAGTGCTTGATAGTAGTCCCATAACTCTATGATCATAAAATAATCCGTCCAATCAAACCAATCAAACTATCTCAATCGTCACATCTCAAATTAGCCTCGTAGAGGACCTATAATTAAATTAGTCTCATAGATACTCTAATCATCTAATCTATAATCATTAGCTCAAGGCTTATAACAATCATTAGGGAATAATCAAATAGACAATTCATTAGAGTTCATTTAGCAAGACTCATGGACCATCATATACTATCAATCATTCATCATTCTCACATTCATAATAACAAACTCTATTGACTCACTCAATTAACGCTCTAGATTCAACCCCTATCTTCTTTCATGCATGTTTTTTTAATAATTAACATATAGGTTTATGCAATATCTCAAGAAAAATATTCAATTTAAGAAAATAAGTTCATGATGATCATCAACATAAGAAAATACATGTAATTAATAGTAAATTTCAAGAAAACCCATCAAGAATCATGTGTGTGGAGTCATGAACTATCAACACTTATCTAAGACCATTTAAGGGGCATATGAGAGAACAATCTCATGCTTTTAGTTTAGCCTTACATACCTGGGATGAAGCTATCAACTATTAAGCATTGAAGAATCCTCTTGAATTCTTGAATCTTGTGTTCTTCTTTCTTCTCTACCAAGCACTACTTTTTTTTGTTGTCACGACCCAAGCCTAGGGCTTAGACGTGACACAACGAATGGGGTACCCGAGGGGAGCCCAAACAAGTCTCTTAGAAGATTATTCACATATCCTTGGAAGTGGAAGCAAAATAAGCATTAAGAAGACATAATTATAAAGAGAAGTGGGACTAAGTGAAGTCTTTGATATTCATAAAAGCATAAAAGAGACAAGCTCATAACATGACATAACACAGTATCCAACAACACATCTAACTTAGAATGGAGTGGGGGCTAAGACACTTCTCGAGGTCACCCTTGTGATAGAAAGTTCTCAACATAAAGAAGTCTTAACATAGCAAGAGCAATGTAGATAATGTCCTCAGTCTTGAGGAGTCACCAATGCTCTTCTCCGAAGTATCGAACTAGCCATGTAGAGGATGATAAAAAGGAGATCTGGTCCCTACATAGTAATATCATATTGGCATAGAGTATGCATTAGTACATGTGAATGAACTAAGTATGTAGGGTACAATGCAACGAGGACACGAGCTAATATATTTAAAATGTATAATCATAAACAATGGATATATAATTTCAATATGGCATGCATGATCACTTCTTGTAGTAAGACATGCTTGTAAATCATTCAACTTGCATAATATACCATACATATGTGGGAAGAGACCTTAACCTACATAGGCCAAGCAACTATAACTTTGAATTTAGAGGCCTAGCACCCCTTAGATTTAGATGACCGGGCATCACACACCCCCCTCTCGCGAAGTGTGGTTTACTTACAAAGCCAAACCAAACATGATAACATTAAATTGATGGATCCAGTATTATAGAAAGGATGATAATGATAATCCTATGGTGGCACATAGTTTAGAGACTAAAGACTTTATATAAGGACCCTTTGAGTTGAGCCCCCATCTT
The DNA here is from genome assembly GCA_025642045.1 of Solanum sejunctum. NCBI lineage: Eukaryota > Viridiplantae > Streptophyta > Magnoliopsida > Solanales > Solanaceae > Solanum > Solanum sejunctum. The sequence goes on from JAOTQJ010125722.1 coordinate 6,682, forward strand.
AATCCTCAGTCAGTACTAAGCCTAATCCCACGACACATTTGAAATAGTCATATTTTAATCATAACATGAATAGCATGTAAAGTTGAGTAACTCATAAACATGCTTGACCTCTAATAGTAAGACTAGCTTGAACATTAGAGTAGATAACAATGATACATGAAACATGCAACAACATGAAATGGCTCGCAAGAGATAAATATCTTTAAATAGGGCTCAACTTAATACTTGTAACATCATAGATAATTTTCATGAATTCAATAAGTGCTTGAAGTCCCTTAATAATCATATAGTCACTTGACTTGTAAATCGTGTAAAGATCATCAATTACATGAGAATTCTTATCATCTCATTTTATCAAACACATGGTGGGTTCATGATACTTGTTCAAATAATCCAAGTCAAGAGTGAAAATAAGATGCATAACCTCGATGCAATTCAACCCACCAACATATAGTAAAACACTCATATAGTGTACCTTTAAATCCATTACAAAAGCTCATGATAATTTATAGTTTTAAAACTTAAAACATGTATATTCTCAATCGACATAATCAATTCATGAAGTAAACTTTAAATAGATATTCATTCATAAGCAATAAATACTTGATAAAATGCCAACATGATTTATGTTCATATTTCATAATAAAAATTATCCATAGGTAATACAACTTGAAACCATACAATTTTCATAAAAAGAGAAGGTTAAGCTTCATAGGTGAAAGGACCCATGGATGAAGACCCAAATACTTGAAACCTTGAATTACTTAAAATGAGCTTGAAGTAGACTTAGAGCTTGAAATGAGTCCTTAAGTTCCGAAGTTGACCTTGAAATCCTTCTATTTGTATGCAAGAATTGATAGTCTTAGAGAGGTTTTAGAGAGGGTTTTTATGAGTTATAGAGTTGAAAAATTGCTAAGTATAGGTGATTTCATGTTTAAGTCGCCATATGGCTATGACCCCAGTACCTTTGCACGAATTAAGAAAACTAACGAAAATAATGCGGTGGTCTGCACCTTGATGCTATGTAGACCAGACGCGGAGTGCAAAATATACTACTCCATGCCATTGGCGCTTCGTGGCTAGAGTGCGGATAGCCACTAGAAATCATAAATTTAGTAAAAATTATTTTTTGCTATCGGTCTTTTAAAATCCAGGTTATACCTATTTCCCACTCAATTTTGCCCCTTGATCAAGCATATGAAGTTGAATTTTCAAAATCACGCACAAATTTTGAGATATGAAAATTACGATTATGGGACATTATGAAGAACATGAGAGGCATTTCAATGTATCCCCCTTGGGAAAATTTGTCCTCGAATGTCAAAGAAACATACATAAGAGAAGTAACTATGAAGATTTCATCTTGACATGAATGCGACAAATGCACTTAAAAATCATCTTAAAAATTTCAACATGAATATCAAAAATCACCACTAACTTGTTACCATAAGCATGAATGAATGCAAAATGACATGAGGGATAAAACTTAAGACTTGAACTCACAGATGGGACTTGAATTATTACCTTCAGCTTGAGTAGAGTGGAAGATATATGGGTATTGCATTTTCATGTCCACTTCAACTTCCTATGTAGTACTTTTAACTTGTTCATTCCTCCAAAGGACCTTGACGAAAGCTACATATTTGTTTCTCAACCTCTTCACTTGTTGATCTAAAATCTCCACCAGGACCTCCTCATAGGTCAAGTTATCTTCTACAACAGCCACAACCTCTGAGGGCATTGTAGTTCTTGGGTCAACCACACACTTCCTCAACAAGGACATATGGATGACTAGATGAACCATATTCATCTCCATAGGCAACTCCAACTCATATGCATCCTTACTAATCCTCCATAAAAGTCTATGAGGACCCATAAACCTTGGGCTCAGTTTTCCTTTCTTGACAAACTGGACCACACCCTTCATGGGTGAGACTTTCAAGTAAACCTAATCGACAATCTTAAACTCAAAATCTCTTCTTCTCACAGTGGAGTTGGACTTTTTTTTACTTTGGCCTATTTTCAATCTCTCCCTTATCAACTTTACCTTCTCCATTGCTTCCATAACCATATTCGAACCTACCAATGCCATCTCCCCCCACATTAAACCACCCAACCAGGGATAAACAATACCTACCATATTTAGCTACAAAAGAGCCATGCCAATGCTTGAGTTGTAGCTATTATTGTAAGTAAAATCAATAAGTGGAAGATGTTCATCCCTACAACCCTTAAACTCCAAAATACAAGCTCTAAGCATATAATCAAGTGTTTGGATAGTTCTTTTAGCTTGGCCATCCATTTAAGGATGAAAAGTCATGCTAAGCTTGACCTTGGTACAAAGAACCTTTTGGAAGGATCTCTAAAAATTAAAAGTAAATTGAGCACCACGATCCAAAATTATAGATAAGATCCTATGCAATCTAAACAACTCATGAATATATAACTTGGCATAATCTTCGACACCACAGGTAGTTTTGACTGATTAAAACTGAGCCGACTTTGTCATTCTATCCACAACAATTCAAAAAGAGTCAAAGTGTATCCTAGTCTAAGGCAACCAAACCACAAAATCCATGTTGATATCTTCACAATTCCAAGTAACAATCACTATGTTTTAGGCTGGGCCACCCAATCTTTAATGTTTTGTTTCAACTTGTTGACAACTGTTACATTCGAATATGAACTTAGAAATATGCCTCTTTATATAACCTCACCAATACGCCTCCCTCAAGTCTCTATACATCTTTGTTGAATCCGGGTGAATAGAATAAGATGAATTATGGGCCTCCCTAAAAATGAAATCTCTCAACCCATCAATATTAGGCACACACAACCTACCTTGGTACATAAGGGCACCATCTCCCCCTTGGGAGAAAACCTCCACTCTACCATTCTTCACCAAGGCCTTCAACTCTAGCTAGGTGGGGTTAAAATCTTGTTTTGAATTTACATCCTCAATCAAAGAAGATTTAGAACCATCAACAACTAATATACCACCATCTTAAACTTTATCCAACTAAACCCAAACTTAGCGAACCGGTGAAATTCTCTAGCCACCTCATTGCCACCATTATCAATATGAGCTATACTACCCACGAACACTCTACTTAGGCCATCGGCCACACTACTAGCTTTGCTGGGATGATAATGCATACTATATCACAATCTTTACTGAATTTTAACCACCTTCTTTGTCTCAAGTTAAGATATTTTTATGTGAACACAAATTGAAGACTCTTATGCGGTAAACATATCAACATGAACTCCATACAACTAGTAATGCAAAATTTTCAAAGCAAACACCACAACAATCAATTCAACATCATGTGTGGGATAATTGCTCTCATGCACCTTAAGTTTGCTAGAGGCTTATGTTATCACCATGCCATTTTGCGTTAAAAAACACACCAAACCAAAGCAAGCATTAGAGTTCTTCAAACATGGGCCACTATTGTGTTTCCCACACTTTTGGCACTTAGGGTTAGAGCCTCCACCACTACCACCTTGGAATCTTGGGTTATCATTTCCAAATCTCTTGTTAGGAGCAATGGAAGATACTTGGCCTTGGAACTTATGGCCTTGATGAAACCGGCCACCTTTAGAACCTCGAGAACCACTATCAAATTAAGCCCTCTTGGACTTACCACTTCTTCCCTTTCTAAGTTTTTTTCCCTCTAGATGTTCAACATAAGTCATACGTCGAGCAAAATCCATATGACTCACTAGCATGGTGGTATGACACTCTTTATTAACCAAGTCGAACACCCCCGATACAAATTTGTTCATTCTAGATCTAGGGTCTCCCACCAAATATGGAGTGTACATGGTGTGCTTATTGAACTTAAGTGCATACTCCCTCACACTCATCAAACCTTGATTAAGGTTCATAAAATCCATCATTGTAGACTCTCTTAGCTCAATAGGAAAGAATCGATTGAGGAAGGCGGCTTTGACCTCCTCTTAAGGAATAACATTATCATCTCTCCTCTCCAATTTCTGTTGGGTGACCAAAATTTGGGCCAGACCTTTGAGTTCGTAGGTCACTAACTCTGCTTACTCCTCTAAATTAACCAATATGTAGATAACACCATATACACCTCATCGACAAACTCTTGGGGATTCTCTTCCTACTTGGACCCATGAAACTCAAGTGGATCAATTCTTATGAAATCCCTCGTACTTTAGGATGGAGTGGGAGCATGAGGGGTTTGCGCCCCTTGGTTCATTTGGTCAGTCATAGCATAGGCCAACATTATGTTAGCATCATAGAACTCATTACGGGATTCCCCTCTATCTTGTGGGGTTTGAGGAACGAAAGGGGTCGGTTGCTCCTTGGGAATATGGGCTCTCATTAGTATTTCCTTTGGTATCAGCATAATCTAGAAAAACAAAGACCATTCGTGAGGGGAAAAGCATTACATTCATGCCTAAAGCATGATATAGATTATGAAGAAGTGAAACATTTCCTACATGCCTCATCACCTCCCATTCATAGTTATAGTGTGCTTCACAACTATGAATAAGACTCTAATCGACGTGATGTGTTGGATTTTTGAGGACTATTAACAACCTAGTGCTCTAATACCATATTTTTCATGACCTAAGCCTAGGTACTAGACATGACACGTATAATGGGGAACCCCAAAGGACCTCAAACAAGCCTCTTAGCATATCAAATGCACATCCTTGGTGGCAGAAGCAAAAGAACCATTACAAGATATAATTAAAACGGAAGCAAGACTAAGGGATCTCTTGATATTCATAAAAGCACTAAAAGAGTCAAGTTCATAGCATACACATAATATATTATCCCAAAACACCTCTAAATTGGACTGGAGCAGGGGCCAAGACACTATCCAGACATACCCTCATAATAATAAGTGTTCAAAATAAAGAAGTCTCAACATAGCAAGAGTAACTTAGATATTGTCCTCGGACTTGTGAACTCACTAATTCTTTTCTCCAATATACCGAGCTACCTATGTGAAGGAGGATGATCAAAAAGAGCTCCGTTATCTATATGGTAATATTATGTAGGCTTAGAGTATGCGTTAGTACATTTAATTGTACTAAGTATGCGGGGTGCAATGCAACACAGAAGTAAGCTAATATACTCAAAATGCATAATCATATGCAATAGATATACAATCTCAATATGGCACTGCATGATCAATGCTTTTAATAAGACATGCTTATAAATCAATCAACTTGCTTTGTACCAGAAATATGTGGGAAGAAACCTTAACTGACATGAGTAAGACCAAGCAAGCTATAACTTAGAATCCCAATGATTACCCCTCATCGGAAAAGATGTGGTCTACTTGGCTAGGTAAACCATAAATCATCTTACAGGAACATGACCCATTTTGTATGAAGTAACCCTAATTATGAAAACATGACCCATTTCAAAAAAGATTTTATAATAAAGTGCACTAGGTGGATCCACTAGGATCGCAAGGGTAAAGTATAATGCTATGTTGGCACACAGTTTGAGGAAAAGAGTATAGACCCTTGATGATAGTCATTGTTTATATCCCATCAATCGGTGTTGGGCCTAATTCCACGGAATACTTTAAAGAATCATATTTTGATCATAACATGAATAGCTTGTAAGAACATGACTTGAGTAGCTCATAAACATGCTTGACCTCCAATAGTGAGCCTAACTTGAACATGAGAGTAGATAATAATTGTTGACACCTAATTTTTACTGACCTATAACCTGTTTCTAGTTGTGATTTAATTAAAACAAGTATTTTAAATTTTTTTAAATAAATGTGTTTATTTTTTATTTTCCCAAATAATCGTGTATTTTGAAAACTTTCAAAATTTTTCGCTAAATATGTTGCTATTTTCAGAAAATGTTTATTCTAAACTATTATTATATTATTATCTAGTATAACATTATTTTAATTATTATTCATTATTTTTGGTACCTATTATGATTATTATTATTGGTGTCATCTAGTGTCTACCATTTTATTTTATTTTGAAATAATAGTTTCAAATATTTTACGTCGTTATTTTAATAGATTGCTTATGTTTTCTTTACATCTAATTTACTATTCAAATTATTGTATATTAATGTGTAGTACAATTATTAAATGGCAAATAACTCAATTTGTTTATCCCAATTCATTTAATTCATAGCCCGTTAACCCAAATTCGTGTCGGTTTCTTTGAAAATTATTTCAACTCTACCTAATTCTCTACCATTTCTTTCATTCCTAGCCTAATTTTTATTTTCCAATTCAGTTTTAGTTAAATTAAATTCGAATACCCATATTCTTACACAGAAATCCAATTCACTTTCTCAAGAACCAATCTCAACCAACTATTATTTTTATCCAACCGTCAAAAAATAAATTAATTTCTACTTCCATTTTACAATACAGAAGACCCCAAAACCCTAACTCTTTTGTCATTTTCATTCCTCGACCAATAGAGAAAACCATGGCCTCTCCTCCTGTTTTATCGGCGAGGTAAAATCACTATCTCAACAGCGACTTCCCCTCTACTAGTCCTCCCCTCTTCTCTCCCTTTTCCCATCTCTCCCTCTACCTTCACAGCTTGAAAATGATAAGAAAATAGCCTGTACTGCCACTCTTTTTCTACCCTCTTTGTCTCCTCTCTTTGCACAGACCCCATCGCCTCTTTTTACTTCTCTCTGCCAGCCATCATCATCACTATCATCTCTGTCAACCAAGCACCAAACCCATCTCAATTTAACCTTCACAAGCGCAAATCCAAGGACTCCATTGAAATACCTCAAAAAGTGGTAAACAATGTTCCTCGAAAATACTCATAATAATAATTTTCATGTATCTCATAATTCATGCATGATATAAAAAATCTTACTTCATATTCTTAATGGGGAAAAAATTTAGTAGGAAATAGGTATAACTTGAATTTTAGAATACCCTTATAGAAAAATAAATTTCCCCAACTTTGTAATTCAAGTGAGGGTTCGTGAAACATCCGCGACGCAGACCCATCACAAAGATGTGTATTTGTTGCTAGTTTTATTGTTTCGGCCTAAGGCTTTGGGGCCTTTGGCCTAAGCCTTCCTATGGATAAGAATACTTATACTTTATCATTTTTCAATCCCATAAGACATTCCCCAAAATCCTCTCTAACACTTAGCTAAATATTTCACCCAAATTGAAGAGTTGCAAATTTACTTCTGGATCTCAAGAAATTCATTCAAGCTTCAAGTTCCCATTCAAATTCTCCAAAATTGATGCATGTGGATTTCAACCATTATGTCATTTAACGCGTGGTGCCCAACTTTCCTTTTTATATGAATTGCATGTTTTTTGTTGTATTACTTATAGGTATTACTTATTATCATTTATGACTATAAACAATGTTGGGGTTTTATTAAATGTTAATTGATTATGCATGTTTTGAGCTATGAATCTATAATCTATTATGAGATTTGATGAGGGATTTTAATGTATCTTGCACGAAGGTGTTACAAAGTGATGTTGGGTTGATTTATATTAAGTTTTCTCACATAATTTTACTCTTATGTTGCATGATTTTGAACTAGTATTACACACTCATCAAGTATTTGATAAAATTTCGGTCAGGGATTCTTGAGCTATTGATGATCTATTGTATGGTTTACAAGTCAAGTGACTTTACGATGATTAAGGGAATGTATATATGGGTATTAAATTCATGTAAAGTACTTACAACATTGAAAGTAAATTGTTGGGCTCCAATATTTGTTATGTTCTTGGGAAGATGTGAAGTTCATTCTTGATACTTGAATGTGATGGTTTGATGAGCTATTTTCATGACTCCTACCGAAAAAATTATATTGTAAGGTATAAATATTCTATGAGATCTGCTGAAATGCCTATGCCATAAGGTAGAATGACTTATAGCTCCTACCAAAAAGATTATATCGTAAAGTAAGGAATTCCTATAATACCTAACAAGAAGGCCATGCTGTAAGATACAATTCATGGTTCCTATCAAAAAGATTATATCATAAGATAGAATATTCATGGTTCCTATCTAAAATATTATATTGTAAAGTAGGCGATGTCTATCAAAAAGACTGTCTTAAGGCAGGGGCATTGGTAACACTCTTCAAAAAGGTTATACCGTAAGGTAAGTGGGTGGCTATGTGTCCTATCTCAAGCATTATGTTGTAAGGTTAGAACATATATATATATATATATATTCCACATAGAATTTACACTGCTTGATCATGACTAAGTACGTTTTAATTCAAGGTTTGATCATGCATGCCATATTGATATTACACTAACTCTTTCTTATGCTTATGCATTTTGAGTATGTTACCTATCACTTGTTGCATTGCATCCTACATAGTACATTAAAATTTACTAACACATGCTCTATGCCTACATTATGTTACTATGTAGGAATCAGAGCCCCTCACGATAATCCTCCACGTGGTTAGTTTTGGACATCTTGAAGATAAGATTTGGTGAGTTCTCAAGTTCGGGGACACTAGCTATACTACTCTTTATTATGTTATTTCTTTGAGTTTAACTCTTGATACTATGAGGGTGATCACGAAAGTTGTCTTGGCCCCTGCCCATTCTATGATTAGAGGTGTTATTAGACAACTATGTAGTTATGATCGATCTTTGATTTTCTATGGTTTATGCTACTAAAGACTTCCCTTACACCCTTTATCCTTATATATACTATCTTGATATTGTTTACTTTGCTTTTGCGACCACGGTGATGTGATTGATATGCTAAGAGGCTTATTTGGGTTCCTTCATGTTCCCATTCTCCATGTCATATCTAGGAACTAGGCTTGGATCATGACAAACTTGGTATTAGAGCACCAGGTTATTAATGGTCCTCGAATTCCAACACATCCAATCGATTAGATTCTTATTCATGTTTATGAAGCACACCATAACTATAAATATGGGGCTTTGAGGGGTTTTCGGAAATACTATGCTTCTTCATGGTCTATATCATGCCTTAGTTATAGGGTAAGTTCCCACCCCCTCCCTAAAGAAATTTCTTTGCTTTTCTAGATCATGTCGCTTCAAAGAAGGAGACTAAGGAGCTCCTGTGTACCCGCAAGACAACCGGCTTACCTCGCTCCTCAAGCTCCTCAAGATTGATGGGCTATTAAGGTTGAGTTCTGGAATGCTATTACTATGTTGGGACACATAATTACAACCAATTTACAAAGGGGTCCAAGCCCCTCATGCTCCTACACCAGCCTCAAGGTTGAGGGATTTTACTAGAATGAACCTATCAGAGTTCCATAGGTCTAAAGTGGATTATAACCTTAAGAATTTATTGATGAAATGTATAAAGTGTTGTCTAATGTGGGGGTTAGATTAGAGAAGAATGTGGAGTTAGTGGCCTACCAACTCAATGGGGTGGCTTAAGTTTGGTTCACCCTATGGAAGGTGGAGAAGGGGAATAACAATGTTATCCTTTGGGAAGAATTCACGACAGTATTTCTCAATCGATTCTTCCCTCTTCAGCTAAAGGAGGCCAAAATGATGAAATTTATGATCTAAAGTAAGTATCTGTGAGTGTGAGGCAGTATACCCTCATGTTCAATCAACTCTCCAAGTAAGCTCCACAATTGGTAGCCGAGCCGAGGTCTAAGATGAATAGATTGTTGATAGGTGTGTCTGACTTGGTTAATGAGGATTCCCGTGCCGATATATTGATAAGTGATATGGTTTTGTCCTGCCTCATGACTTGTGTCAAACAATTGATGGGGGGAAAGTTTAGAAAGAGAAGAAGTGGTGAGGCTAAGAGGGCTCGGATTGAGGGTGACTGGTTCTAACAAGGTATTGAGTTTTAAGGCAAAGGATCCTCTAGTGCTCTAAATAAGAGGGTGCCTAAGGATGGAGCACCTAACAAAAGGCTCAAATGGTGAGCTCTAGGATGCTCTTACCTTGCTTGCCCAAGTGGCAGCTAACCTAGTAAATCAAGGGGCGTAGGCCTGTCATGCTACTACCCCGGGAGCTAGGGTAAGAGACTTCAGAAGGATGAATCCTCTGGTGCTTTATGGGTCAAAGGTTGATGAAGATCCACAAGAGTTCATTGATGAGGTCTACTAGATCTTGGATATCATGGGTGTTCGACTGAATAAAAAGGTAGAGATAGCAGTATACCAACTCAAATGGGTAGTCCAAATATGGTATGATCAATGGAAGGGTGAGAAAAAAATTGGTAATGTGATGCTTTGGGAGGAATTTAAATTGGCATTCCATGAGTTTAGGGAAGCTAAGATAGTAGAGTTCATGAACTTGAAATAAGGTGCTATGAGTTTAAGGGAGTATGCCCTCAAGTTTAATCAACTTTCAAAGTATGCTCCTCATTTGATGGCCAATCCTAGAACTAGGATGAATAAGTTTATGATGGGGGTTTCTGACTTGGTAAGTGTAGAATGCTAGTCTACCATGCTAATAAGTAACATAGACTTGTCTTGGCTAATAACCTATGCATAGCAAATAGAGAAGGAGAAATTGAGTAATGGAAAGGGGTATGAGGCCAAGAGGGCCCAATTTGAGGGTAAATTCAAAAGGGGTGCTCAATTTCATGAAGGCCAAGGGTCTACTCATGCTACTAATAGGGGGTTTGCCAATAACTTCCCTAAGCCTCAAGGTGTTTGTCATGTGGATTCTAATGATGTGTCTCATAAATATGGAAAGGGTAATAAAAGGTCCACGTTTGAAGGGTTCTAATGTATTCTATGAATGTGGGGTACTTGGTCACAAGAAGATTGATTGTCCAGGAATCTATGGCAAAGGTAGGGGTGGGAATGTAGTCCCATTGGGTAGAGGTTGTCCTCAAGGTGATGCTCTAAGGCACAACCAGATTTATGCACTACATTGGAGGCAAGGGTTGGTGAGGTTCTCAATGTTGTTACCGATATGTCAAAAATCCTTGACTTTGATGTATATGCTTTGATTGGTCTGGGTGCCACTCTTTCTTTTGTTATCACCTTTTTTGCCTAAAAGTTCCATGTTGACCCCGAGTTATTGCATGAGTCATATGAAGTGTCTACTCCTATTGGTTCCTCTATTATTACTAGGAAAGTATATAGGAGTTGTCCTATTTGCATTTTGCATAAGTTGTTGGCTTGTTATCTTGTTAAATTGGACATTGTAGATTTTGATATCATTCTTGGGATGAATTGGTTGCATGTCTACTGTGCTTCTATTGATTATAGAATCTATAGTGTCAAGTTTCAATTCCCTAATGAACTCATCCATGAGTGAGAAAGTCAAGATGTAGTGGACAAGGGTAGATTCATTTTATGCGTTAAAGCTCGTAAGTTGATCTCTAAGGGGTGTCGTTATCATCTTATGAGGGTTAAAGATGTGGAGTCTAAATCCCATTCCATAGGGTCGGTTCTGATTGTATATGAGTTTCTTGATGTCTTACCAAATGATGTTTCCACTGTTCCACTCGAAATGACAATAAATTTTGGTATAGACCTCCTCATAGATACTCAACCTATCTTCATTCCCCCTTGCCATATAGCACTGGCAGAGTTGAAGGAGTTAAAGGAATAATTGAAAGATATGTTGGAGAAGGGATTTATTACACCTAGTGAATCACCTTTGGATTCTTCGTCGTTGTTTGTGAAAAAGAAAGGTGGGTCGCGTAGAATGTGCAATGACTATCAGCAACTTAATAGGGTCACCATCAAGACTAGATATCCTCTTCCAAGTATTGATGACTTGTTTGACCAATTGCAAGGAGCTAGCTTCTTCTACAAGATTGATCTTCAGTTTGGGTATCATCAAGTGAGGGTGAGGGAGTATGACATTCCCAAGATGGCCTTCTAGACTAGATATGGGTATTATGAGTTTACTGTGATGTCATTTAGGTTAACTAATGCACCGACCATCTTCATGGACCTAATGAATAGTGTCTTCAAACCTTATATTGATTCCTTTGTTGTGGTCTTCATTGATTTATTGATCTATTCATATAGTAAGGAAGAACATATGGGTCATTTGAGAGTTATGTTGCAAATATTGAGGGAGGAGTGATTGTATGCCAAATATGACAAAAGTGAGGTTCAAAGAGGTGGTATTCTTGGGTTATGTGGTGTTGAGATATGATATTAAGGTGGATCCTATTAAGATCGATGTGAATAGGAATTGGCCTACACCATTGACCCTATCAGATATTAGGAGTTTCTTAAGCCTTGCAGGGTATTATAGAAGGTTTCTGAATGTGTTCTCCTCCATTGCTTCCTCTATGACAAAATTGAATCAAAAGAAGATTAATTTTATGTGGACCGATGAGTGTGAGAAGAGCTTCCAAAAATTAAAAGACAAGCTTGTGTCCACTCCTATATTATCACTACTGGATGGACTTGAGGGATTTGTGGTCTATAATGATGCTTCCCTAGTTGGTTTGGGTTGTGTGTTGATGCAAAATGGTAAGGACATAGCTTATACTTCTAGACAACTCAAGGAACATAAAAGGAACTACCCTACCCATGATCAAGAGTTAGCTGCCATTGTGTTTGCATTAAAGATTTGGCATCACTACTTATATAGGGTTCACGTGGATGGGTTCATCGATTATAATAGCCTCCAGTATGTCTTCACTCAAAAAGATCTCAACTTGAGGCAAAGAAGGTGGCTAGAACTCCTTAAGGACTATGACATGATTGTGAATTGCTGTCCCAGTAAGGCAAATGTTGTGTCGGATGCTTTGAGTCTGGTGTCCATGGGTCGGCTAGCTCATATTGATGGTGGTGAATGGCAGATGGCTAGGGAGGTGTATCGATTAGCTAGATTAATGGTTAAGTTGGAAGAGGTTGATGATGATGGTGTAGTTATTCTTGATGGGTTTAAGTCTTCATTAGTTAATTAGGTGATAGCAAAATTAGATCTTGACTCCTCCGTTCTTGAGTTGAAGTCCTTGGTGAAATAGGGCAAAGTAGAGGTTTTCTCCTAATGGGAAGATGGTGCCCTTATGTACCAAAGGGAGGTTGTGTGTGCCTTGTCTTGATAGTTTGAGGGAGAAAACCTTGATGAGGCCCACAATTCTTATTAGTCAATCCACCCTAGTTACACCAAAATTTATAAAGACTAAGAGATGTATATTGGTGGGAGGCATGAAGAGGGACATTACTAAATTCGTTTTCGGTTACCATAGTTTACAACAAGTCAAAGATAAACATCAAAGGCCGGTGGCCTAACCCAAGACATAGAGATTGCTACTTGCAAGTGGAAGGTTATTAATATGGATTTTGTGTTCGGGTTGACCAAGACTAGGAAGGGTTTTGATTCTATATGGGTTGTGGTTGAAAGGCTGACGAAATCAACCTACTTTCTGCTGGTTAAGATTATATATGGGGTTGAATAATATGCAAGGTTATACATCTATGAGTTAGTGAGGTTGCATGGGGTTTATTTAATTATGGTGCCTATCTCTTGTTGCATTGCATCCTACATATTGAGTATATTCAAGTGTACTAATACATACTCTTTCCTACATGGTATCACCATGCAGGAACCGGTGCCAAAGTTGATCCTCTTCCTCCTCCACGTTGCTCATTCGGTACTACTCAAGCTAGTTGGTGAGTCCCACACTTCAGGGCACTTGTTATATATTGTTCGTATTATGTATTAACACATTATTCTTTATGTTCTATTTTTGACTATGAGGGTGAGCCCGATTGCTTTGTCTTGGCCACCACTCTTATCTATGTAATAGAGGTGTTTGTTGGACATGTTATGTATCTGTTATATGCTCATGACTCTTTCACTATGGTTTATGATGGTATGCAATTTTTCCCCTTAGCCCCTTTGCCCCTATTCTTACTCTTTATATCTTTTATATGCTTCCGTGACCAATGATGTGCAATGGTATGTTAAGAGGCTTGGGGTTCCCTCGGGTTCCCCATTTGCCATGTCACATCTAGGCCCTAGGCTTTGGTTATGACATATTCTATGATACACATAAAGTAAGTAATTACCTTGTTAAGTAAATAAATGTATATTAGAAGATGGATGTTGATTCCATGGTGATTTTAGATATGACTAAGTTAGGCATTCTTGATGTCCCTTTTAAAAGAAACTTCATATGACTTGTGTGATTTATGATTGTTCTATGATAAAACTAATCCTACCTAGTTTTCAAACAAAGCTCTCTATTACTTGTGCTTATGATTATGAATTAATGAAGCATTCCAAGGTTAATTTTATCAAAGGTATGAGTATGATATTAATTGCCTTAAAAGATGTTTAAGAAAGGTGCCCAAGATAAAGGACAATTCTCACTTGGTGGTTCCTAAGTTTGTTCTAGTCCAATGATTGCTACTTATGATTATAAGTTGAAATTTAAATATTTTGTAGGATGACTTAGCATTGAATATGTCCTTGTGATGTGGGTCGATAAGGGAACCTAAGAAACAATCATTTGTGACATTAACTATGTTCCACCATAGTAGCACTTATAGGTTAGGCTACTGAATACATGTAGGTCGTTTATGTTGTTATGATGCATGCTAATTTTGATGGAGCTCCACTTGGAAAGTGGTCTCCCCTTGCCAACATAGGCGGTTATGTTGGATTCCATATAATCTTGCATGGTCTTATATGTCATTAAATATCCATCCCCATAAGCTTATGATCTTGTGCCATGTTCTCACTTATGTGCTTTCTTATGCATTATCACATATTGATCTTTCACCATATTTCTTGTGCATGTTTAAGCTTGCTTATGTATACTTTATCTTAAATACCCCATTTGTTATTTTTAATATTGATGGCAGTATAAGTTCATCCCTGCACTACATCTCACATAGTACATTCAAACGTACTAGCACATACTTTGCCTGCATGACTTCACCATATAGGACAGCTACTCCGCCACCAGCTCAGGGCTAAATTTTGGCTTCCAAGACTCATATTTTTTTATGGTGCGCACATAGTTCGCGTCTCTTCCACTTTTTCATCTATCTGGTATCTTTTCTTTGTTTAAGACAATGTATTTGTAGCCTTTTTAAGGTTTTTACTATCTATATTACCTTATTATGGAATTCTTTCTATTGTATGGAGATTAACAAATATCGGTCCCATCAGTTTATAATGTAGATGGTATGCATATGGACAAACAAGTTAATTGCAGTGTTTCCATTGCTTTTTTAATGTTGCTTCGTTGTCAAACCATTATTCCCTTTTCCCTTATTTTTTCTGCAAAAAGTTTTATCTAACGCCTATGAATGCTTAAGATACTAGGGATGGCTCAGCTAAGGCACCTTCTGGTATCTCATTCACCATGTGACAACTAGACCCCTATCTTGGGCCATTACAAATACTCTACTATCCAAATAGGAAAATCAAATCAATGGGAAATGATGGAAAATTGCTAATATTTAATTCACTACATTTGATAAAGACTTTGTCTAGTGCTAGTGCGATAGACATATATGAAGGGGGTGTCATGAAGGATGTTTCCTATATATGTGGTCGAAAGATAATTTCTCAGATACTTATGGAAATTTGATTTATATTGATATGAAGATTGGAGAAAAAATATGATTGCAACAGTAGACACTAATGCTACTCCCACTTTCGGGGCCTCAAAGATCATCAACGAATACAAACTAAAAGTGATTGATTCTAGAATAAAGATGAAGGCTACAAATTTTGCTGCACAACAGGCTATGGCATAGTAACAAATGTGCCTTTGACAATTAGGCATTGGTCTGGCATGCATATATTTATAGTAGTGCCACTTTATTATTTCCATATACTACTAATAATTGAATTTATGAGGAAGTTTAAAGTTTTCTCGATTCCTCATTTGGATGGTCTTATGTTTATGGGGGAGAGAAACCCTAGATTCATGAATGGAATACACCATTTTGATGAAAAAAGTAAGAAGAACACTTGAACCACTTCATTCATACTCGCTATTGGTTTCAAGAAGGGCTTGAGGAAGGGTGAACCTACATATCTGGATACTTTGGTGGAAGTGAAGCCAGATGTGATGTCGCAATAACTACCAAAAGAATTGCTCTACAGAGGTAACTTGATGAATCAAACTAATTCCTAGATTAGTGCCACCAGTACGACCTCCATACTACTTGTCTCCATTGAAGTTGAGTGAACATCAGAAGTAACTCTCTGATTTGCTTGATGCAGGGATTATTTAGCCTTAAAAGGCTCTATTTTATGTACCTATTCTATTTCATATAAAGAAAGATGATAGTCTTAGGATGTGTGTTGATTACATCGCATTAAACAAAGTGCCAGTGAAGAACAAAATTAAATCATTTACAATGGAGCCCATATTAAATCATTGAGCCCTAACCATGCTTACTTTGGAATCACATACTATTGCTTGAAAATATTATACATCATGAAATTCATCATAGTTCATGCTTAACCAATCATAATCTTCATATGGGAATCATAGTCCATGAATTAGGAATCATAGCTTAAAAGCCCATAAGAAATCATCATTAAATTTTTATAAAAAAAAGGTTTTGGATTGGACTTCTTTGATAAAACTAATCCATGAATAAATCCCTATATACCTCAAGTAGAATCCTTAGAATTGGAGGAGAAAATATGGAAATCCTTAGTCTATCTTTCAAGCATTAGCTTCATAGAACCCTTGACATAGAGATAGAATTATTGCAAATCCTTGAGAGATATTTGGGAATTAAAAGATTTGGATATGTTAGGAATAGGAATTTATAGAAGTTAGGTCGATTGGGGTAGTTTTGGTAGAAAATTTGATTTAGTTTAGGACTTAGATGGATTGAAAAAGTCCAAAACACCTTTCATTAAACATTGCCAAAGTTGTCCACAAAGCCCTTCCTTTGGGCCATGGAACCACTGGCGGCTCATATCTTACTTTATAGGTTAGGGTGTCACAAACATTAGGCTATAGGAATTGAACCTTCTTGCCCATGAACAACATTAGGCTATAGGAATTGCAACTTCTTACCAATAAAACTGCAGTATGTCCCATAAATAGAAGTACGGGTCATAGAACTCTTCATAGGAAGACCTATGGCTTAGACAAATATTGGTTCCTCAAGGCCTCCACCTACAAGACCTACTTACGGGCCATGAGCAAACATATGGGCTCATTTGATAATTCATAAGTTAACTTCTAAAAATTCATCAATTTTCCATTTTGACTAGGCACTATCCTCAATACCATCTACGATCTATGGATATTTTTACAGACTATAAGCTTGCTCATAAGCTCTAACCATTAGTAAATTGTCTGTGCATCAGTTCTAGGCCTATAACATAAGAGATGTTACACTTCGAATTTAAGTTTTCAATGGAAAACCACACAAAAAATGATGGATAGATAGAGAGAATCAATTATCTGCTTGAGGAATATCATACACAGTAGGTGACTTGAGTGTTAAAGGAACAGGGTTGATTTAGTAAATAGGGCATAGTTTTGCTACAACCTGCATAGGTTTTCACCGATAGAGAAGAGTCTATTTAAGTTAGTCTAACATACCATTGAAAGTCCCTAAATCAAGGCCATAAGCGAAATATCCTGTTGCTCATAGGTTTGCACGAGAAAAGGAAGAAATGCTTGATAAAGCACAAGATAACTTGAGAAAGGTTGCAAAATGGATGAAGAAGTGTGTTGATAGGCATCAAAGTGCTTTAGCATTTCAGGTTGAAGATAATATGTTGGTATAACTTATTCCACTAATATGAAAGAAAATCAGTAGCAAGACAGTTTATCGTGGTCTAATTTTAAAATATAATGGACCTTTCAAAGTTGTAGAAAACGTTGGTGAACGCGCTTAGTAGTTGAACTGATCAGAAAGTCTAAATATTCACCCTACATTTCATATGAGTTAATTGAAGCCTTTTTATGAAGAATCTAAGAATCTAATAAGGTTATAAACTAGACATGCTTCTCCTATTAAGCAGATACAGAATGAAGAACAGATTCAAAAAATTTTGTATCATAGTACCTTCAAACATAGTAAGAAGATAAGGTGCATAGAGTTCCTAATTCAATCGAAAGAAAAGTAGGCATGTGATGCAACCCAAAAGAAAGTATCATCATTGTGGTAGTTAGAGGTCAAAATTCAAGTGGGAGAAATTATTTAGACCCTCATCTTAATGGTTCTAGTGGCTCAGGATTGGCTAGGGATTTGCATGATAAACCTAGTTAAGGCCCAATGAATTCTATCAAGATTAAGTTCAAATAAAGAAATACATTAGCATTGGCATAGCTAGGGTATACAAGGCAATATGTGGATAAAGCATGATACGGGCTGGGCAAAGCTAAGGCAAACCAAGGCTAGTATACTGAAATGATTATGGCTAAAGAAGATTGAGGCTAAGTATTAGACAAGGACAATGTCTCATGGAACTAGACCACAGTAGAATGTTGTGCAAGGCAGGACCTAGGAATGGTATAGGTACATCGGCAGGCACAAACTTGGGCAATGATCATGCCTAAGTTACACCTCTCTACTTGAGGATGAAGCAGTCATTCTCAAATATAAAATCTAACCAAGGTTAGGGCAGAATCCCACAAAGAGATAGAGACTCCCAAATTGATTCACTAATAAAGAATTGAAGTATTAACTAACGCAATTCAAAAAAAGGGGGGGATAGCAATGACTGTAAAAAATTAAGCTAAAATAACTAAAATAAGAGACAATCAATAATGCAGAGCAACTTGGGAATTGTGTTCCCTATGATTAACCAATGCAATATCCCTAGATAACATAATTCAAGACTAGAGTATAGCATGTAGGATGGTAGTTTAGGTTCACTAAGATCTTTGGTCAAAGGTGAGAGGTGAATTTGACTATGTTACTTGGCCCATCTCTATAGTGTGCAATACTAACCATTACTGATAGACAAAGTCAACCTCCCCTTAGTCTTGTTTGGTCGATTAGATGAGAACAGATCATAGAATCCTGATAACTACTGTCTTTTACTATTCATTACCTCCAGGATTAGAAAGGTAGCACTAAGCAAATTCTAATGTTAGAAACTATTAAAAAAAAAGCAAAATAAAGAGAATTGATTAATACATGTAAATACCCTTTATAAGAATTATAAATTATCTAGGTTTATTTGGTCAGATCTTGATGGTTCCTATAACCCCAAGTTGTGTTTTTAGTTATTCATGCTATGGGTAGATGAGGAAATCATGGATTAAGAAAACATAACCAATCACTTACTCAAATGGATTGAAGAATAAGCAAACCCAAATTGTATTTAGAATCAGAAGATTGAAATATATAATGAATCCACATTTATATTCTCCTCTCCAATATCTTGTCTCCAAGTATAAAATCCTAAAATGTACTTTAATGATGTCCTATCTACTATGTTCTATGAATAATAACATAAAAATTACTATTTATAGTATTTACAAATAAGTCCTAAAAAATTAGAAAAATTGGTCGGTGATGTTATACAATAGGACTTTACTACTCGTAACTAGTTTTACTAGTCGAGATCAGGGTTTGTTTATCTCTTGAGATGTGGGACTTCACTATTATGGATCCACTTCATGAGTCATAGACTGACTTATGACTCGTATTTTCCTATTGTAGACTTCACCTATAACATCGAGTTCTTCACTACATCTCACTGGAATTCTTCACGAAGCCACTCTATACGACTCGAAGAGTTCTGTACAACTCGTAAAAAAGGTCTCGTGTGGCTAAAATTTAGATCTTCAAACTTCAATAGAAATTTCCATGAAACCCACTCTACAACTCGTAGAGGGTCCCGTAAACCTTCAAAAAAAAGAAGAATTTGCAACATTTCCAAAAAATCATGCCCACCTGCTTTCATGGAAACTAAACACAGAAAATACATAAAAATAATAAATGTCACATTGAGATCACACAAAATCCTAAGTATTAAATATCAAATGGCACATCAATACCCTCAACTTAAAATTGTTACTTGTCCTCAAGTGACAACTCAATCTATCTAGATAAAATAGCAATACACAAACCTCAACCCAATGTCATATATCACACATAATTCAAACTCAAGTACCCATACCAACTTTCCAAAACAAAATTAGACAGCTATTTAGCAAATAAGAACACAGTAGTGCATTTAAGAACACAACTATTACAAGTAAGGGAACATCAATAGTGCACAATCACTGAACAAGTCAAATTTTAACAATGCAATGCAAGTGCCCTAATAGAAAAAAGTCCCATTTTTGACACTCAATGATTATTTTTCAAATTTGGCTTTGCGATTGCTCAAACACATGCACTCTCACAAAAGATATTTATGCATAATGACTAATACCATAGGCTTTCCCATATACTCATGACTAAGATTTTCACCAACTAAACTAGGATCACTTAAGGACTTTATAGGCTTATAACATAGGCTCAGGGGGCTTTGGTGTGATACTTAGAAAAAATAGTGACTAAAAGTCATCCTTACATTTTTCATCACTTTAACATTACCAACTCTCATATTTTCACCTTATCGTCCCTTTTTGAACTTGCAAGCCTTTTTGAGCATTTTCTTCTCGTTTTTTAACTTATTCTACATTTGCATACTTTATTTTGATTTTAATCTTAGTATAAGGCATCATTTTCTATTTGTTGCACCTAGTACATGATTTTCTTGTTTTTCTTCGCCTTCCCAACTCACCACCTCATTTTTTCTGATTTTACCCTTATACACTCATCCCTCAACTTAGGCTTTTAGCCTATATAGAAGTAGACAACATCTATTTCCCAAACTAGGGCAACTTTTGTTAGCCTCCCTCAACTTAGGCTTTTTGCCTCAATCAATGTTCACAATGCTCAAGTATAGACTAGGGCTAATATCAAGGATTTTCACTAGACAAGAGTAGGCTAATTAGGTATTTTGGGAAGAATTGGTTCATGTAAGGCTCAAATATTTCGAACAAGGGATAAAATATCATTTGGTTGGTTATTTTAGGCTAAAGTAGACTAATTTAAAGAACAAATGCCTAAGATCCCTTCCAAATCCATTTAAAACTATAATGTAACTTATAGTGACAGGGCAAGTTCAGAATTACCACAAAAATGCATGAATCTAACAAAATAAGCTCACGCTCACTTGGAGTTGTATTATATTATCAACAAGTAACTAAAAATTCATGCTTCGTGTCTCAAAATACCCTCACTTATCAGAACAACTTTTTTCAAAAACCCAAACATGCATCTGTAACTACTAATCAAAAAAATTTCATGCGTATCAATTTGCATAACAAAACATCAAAAACAATATGCTATATGCCATATGAATTAGTACTATATGCTAAATATATTATCTAAACATCCTAAACTTGTCGGTTCAATAGAAATTAAATGTCTAGGAGGAAAAAGAACATATGCAGGAAAGCTTAGTGATCAAAATTTGGGTAGTTATGAACCATAAGCTACTCAGACTTCACCTAATCTTATAACTATCCACACCTCATTGAAAA
Organism: Solanum sejunctum; assembly: GCA_025642045.1. Lineage (NCBI taxonomy): Eukaryota > Viridiplantae > Streptophyta > Magnoliopsida > Solanales > Solanaceae > Solanum > Solanum sejunctum. The sequence goes on from JAOTQJ010125722.1 coordinate 28,123, forward strand.
AGATGCATGTTATCCTCAATGCACCAAGTAAAGCATAACTCAAATAGTAAGGCTCCTAAAACATACCTCAGTGCCTCAGCGCCTGTCTCGGGCTACGTCTGGTCATCTCCCATCTGTGGGGTAGTATGCTCAGTAGCCGAACTCTATTTGAAGGGGCCAATAACCCTCACCCTATCACGCTCCTATGCTAGCCTCATCTCTTCCTCTAGCCTCAATGTCCTCAAGGCCAGCCCGAGCTCGTCCTCCTTATCCTCATAATAATTATCATCCTCGAGGTTTCTTGCATGCACATTTTTATGAATATGGACCTTATCTGTGCAAGAGCGCTTCCCGATGGAAGTTTGTGGAGGGTCTTTATAGGAAAATAAATCAAAAATTGACTCCGAGGAAGAACATAGACTTCCAACAATTCCTCTTTGGATTAATATTAAGGCATGATCCAATGATATCAAACACCATTTCCCAACAATAAACTATGCAATATCACTCAATCGAAAATGATAAATGATTTCATAGGTACACAATCAACAATCACAAAGCTATCATACCTAATTCTGGGCATAAACAATCATCAAAAGTATCCCTAATTTCACAATCCAAATTCATACTCATTAAGATATTCATGCTTTAGAAATCAAAGGCATCACCACCATTACTGATTAAAATCAATGGAATTTTTGAATATTAAAAACTTAACGAAGAAACTTACCAAACGCAGTGATAAAATTAGAAGAGAAAGAGAACGTGAATGATGCAAAAGACAAGGAGTGGCAGAAAATCATGCTAGAAAACACTCACAATAGCTGGAAAGGTGATCGAAAATAAAAGGGAAGAATTTAGGGAAATTTATGGTAAATTAGGGTAAAAGTGGGGTCAAAATAATTTGACCCCCCCTTTATTCCATACTGGGTCAACATTTAAAATTATCGGCATTGATCTACGAAACCTAGATTATGAGTCATAAATGGATCGACAACTCATAAGTCCTAGTCTCGTAGACATCTCGATACTTAAAGAAAAACTCAAAAACTTATCTGAGTTCCACGAACCCCATTCATGACTCCTAGGTTGATTTACTTGTTGTAAAGTTGGCTCATGAGTGCAGTTTACAATGTTCATGCTCAATGGAAACCTCTATGAGATGGGATTATGAGTCGTAAAGTGTAATATGACTTGTAATCCCAGTCATACAAACTATAACTGATGCAAGTCAAAGAAAAATTTGCTGCTTTAGTCCAATACCTACATACTCTTCATAAAATTCACTTGCACCCTATATACAACAAACCCAATTTCAAAAATAGCAATCAAAACACAATCAAACAACTATTTAAGAATCTAAAAATTGAAAATAAATTAAAAACCAAGCTAAAATGTCAAAAATCCTTGGGTTGCATCTCAAGTAGCGACTGATTTATTATCACGACACAACCTAGACAAATTGGCTACTAGACTTCACCAATTGCCAAAACCTCACTTTTCAACTCATCCAGATGCTTCATATATTGGCAGATATTGAAGACTACTTCTTCATTGTTCACCCTAAATCTAAGTTAATTAGAGTCCATATCTACTAGAGCTCGTCCCGTAGCCAGAAATGGTTTTGCGAAGATAATAGGGACTTCAAAATCAACTTTAGAATCAAGAATCACAAAATCTATGAGAAATATGAGTTTGTCGACTTTTACCAATACATCATAGAGTATACCATCCTGTTTCATGATTGTTCTATCTGCCATTATTAACCGCATCTTAGATAGAGTAGGGTAACCTAAACAGAGCCTTTTGAAAATTGCAAGAGGCATCAAATTGATACTAGCACCCAAATTACTAAGTTCCCTTCCGAACTCCACCTCTTCTATAGTGCAAGGTATAGTCCAAGCACCTGGGTCTTCATACTTTTTATCCAATGACTTATTACTGATAGAACTATAATGTTAAAGTTCTTTCAAAAGCTCTTGACTCACAATCAACTTCTTAGTAACCAAGTCTTTTATATATTTGCATAACCCAATATTTTCTCCAAAACATCAATCAAGGGGATATTTATGGATGGTTGCTTAAACATGAAGAGAAAGTGCTTCAACTTGCCTTTATCCTCTCTCTTCTTTAGTCTTTAAGGGAAATAAGGTGGATGCCTTGGGACAGGCTTATACTTTTGTGGCTCTTTAGCTACCGCAGTCACTCCATCTTTGACATAATCATCTCTTCATTCACATCCTTTCCTGCAACTATCTTCTCTTGAACATCTTCTACCTCAACCAACTTAGGAGGGTCGATGCTACTCTTGCCACCTCTAGTAGTAACGGTCATACATTGCCCTTCATTCTTTAGATTTTGAACTGTGTTGCTAGGAAATATACCTTTCTGATGCTGATTAAACTGAGTTGCTGCTTGACCAAATTATTACTAAAGCTATTTAATTGCCACAGAATAAGACTCTATGTTTTGAATAATTCTTGAAATATCGGACTTCATGCCCCTTAGAGATTCATCTTATGTCTCAACCTTCTTGAACAAATGGTCAAACATCTCTTCAATTCTAAAATTACTTATACCGGCATCTCATTTATGTGGTGGTACATACGGACCATTCCTAAAACTATCTTTACTACCCCAATCAACTCCAGGACCCCTATTCATCTCATAATAAGCACCTCGATTATCCCTATAAGCTTCATCCCTAGCATAGTTTTGACCTTGGATTCCTTGACCTTGGTGCCAATAGTCCTAATTGGACCCTTGGGAATTGGTCTAGAAACCCCCGTCTATTGATTCATAAAATAAGCATCCTCATCATAATGAGGCTCATTGTATATGGGTGCACATGAAGGCTAGTGAACTACCGCATTTATTCTTCCTGGTTATGCTTGATCACTACATCTATGCTTGTGTAGAGTTGAGCAAGTTAATGCATAATCTCCTCATTGATCATGGCTTTCTTGGAACCAATATTAACAGCACATGAACTTCTCATAAAAGCTCTATTTCATTATCCCCATGCACTATTAGGCTTGACTACTTGTTCCATCCTTTTGGCAATCTTTGGAAAAGGTTGATCTAAAAACATGCCCCCCATAATAGTATTGGCACAAGCTTGGCTATTCTTATCAAGGGCATGGTAAAATATATTTCCCAAAGCATCATCTACTATATTGTGATCAAGGATGCTCCTAAAGCACTTAGTAAACCGCTCCCACGTAGAACTAATTGAATCACCAGGAAGTTGCTCAAAATTGTTCATCTAATCCTTTAACTTAAGTTGTTTCAACTAGTGACTGAACTTTGTGAGAGCTCAGATAACCATATCGCAACACTACCCCTAAGAGTAATGCAAAAACAGAAATCTCTACAACATTTATAGTTAGATTTGTGTCCCCATCACACTCTTGCAAACAAATGCCAAATTTTTCAAGTAGCTATGTGGATCCTATGATGGTACGCTCAAAAATAATCTATGATTTTGCAGAATTTGAAGTAACCCACTAGAAACAATGAACTTTGTATCAGCTGGTAGTGGTGGAAATATAATAGCCACGGTTACATCTATAATCATAGGGTTCAATCATATTGATTCCACTAGTAAGCATTGTTATTATAATCCCTAGGCTATAGAGTATTCTCCAAAGGAGGTGGGTTGACATTTTGATCATTATCATTAACATTCCAATTCAAGGTTGCATTACCTGTGATGTTAACATTCTTTTCAGCCATTCTTTTTGTAATTCGTTGTATCTTTTGGTCATGTAGAGTTAATGGATTTTCTTGACTCCAAGTGTTAGGCATACACTACCTAGTATACCCTATAAAGCAACAAAATTAAAATACAAGGGAACAAAGAAATAAACACTCGAATTACAATTACTAGTGAATTCAATCAAACTCTAGCCATATTCCCCAACAACGGTGCCATAATCTTTGATCACGCCTAAGTTACACCTCTCGATCTAAAGGATAAACCAGTTATTGCCAAATATAAAACCTAATCAAGGTTAGGGTCGAATCCCACAGAGAATACGAAGACTTTCAAATTGATTCACTAATAAACAATTCAATATTTAATTAACTCAATTCCCCAAAAAGGGGAGTTGGTATGATTTATAAGAAATTAACTAAAATAACTAAAAAAAGAGACAATTAATAATGGAGAGAAACTTCAAAATTGTATTCCTCATAATTCACCAACTCAATATCTCAGTATAACCCAATTCTGGACTAGAGTATAGCATCTTAGGTGGTAATTCAAGTTCATCAAACCCTTTGGACAAAGGTTAGAGGTGATTGGCTATGTGTCTTGGCCCATCTCTATAGTGTGCAATGCTAACTATTACACATAGTCCCAGTCAACATCCCCTTGCACTAGTTTTGTTAATTAGATGAGAACACATTATTGAATCATGTTAAGCAATTTCTTTTCCTATTCATTACCACCTACATAGGTAAGATAATACAAGGCAAGTTCAAATGTTCGCACCAGTAGAAGACATACAAAACAAAGAGAATTGATTAATATATGCAAATACCACTTCCAAGAATTACAAATTATCTTGATTTATTTGATTAGATCTTCATGGTTCTCACAACTCCAATTTATAGATTTAGCTACTCATGCTATTGGTAGATAAATAAATCATGGATTGAGAAAACACAATGAATAATTTACCCAAATGGATTGAAGAACAAGCAAACGCAAATTGTCGTGAGAATCACAAGATTGAAAGTTACAATGAATCCACAAGTGTATTCTCCTCTCCAATATTTTATCTCCATGTATAAAACCCTAAAAAGTACTTTAATGACGTCCTATCTACTAAGTTCTGTGAATAATAACCTAAAATTTAGTATTTATAATATTCACAAACAAGTCCTAAAAATTAGAAGAACTGGTTGGCCATATTATACAATAGTCCTTTATTACTCGTAACTGGGTTTACGAGTCGTAATTAAATTCTCATGTTCATCTCTTGAGATCTTGGACATAACTGCTATAGATCCACTTGATGAGTCATAGACTGAGTTACAACTCATATTGCCCTCTCATAGACTTCACCAGCAGCACCTGGTTCTTCACCGAATCAAACTAGAATTCTTGATGAAACTAATCTATATGACTCATACAGTGATCTATGAATCGTAAAGAGGTCTCATGTAGCTGAACATCAGATCTTGTAACATTACTAGAAATTTCCATGAAACCCACTCTACAACTATGGAGCGTCCCATAAACTTTCAAAAACTAGAAGAATCTGCAACTTTTCCCAAAAAATCATGTCAACCTACATTTCTACAAACTAAACACCCGAAAAATATAAAAACCATAAATGTTGCATTGAAAACACACAAATTCCTAAGTTTTAAGCATCAAATATGTTATATTTTGACAGCATATCAGGCAATCAAGGCAGTGTTTTGGCACTAGATTTGAAGGCTGCCAGCATGTGCCTTGCGTATGTATGGGCAGTTGTGTGGTCTTGGTAGTTACTAGCTGTTGCAGGCTTGTCAACATTATAGATTAAGTCTTGTAATTTGAATTTGAATTGCGACATATAAGTTGGGGATGTCAACTAAAAACTATAGGCATGTGACTGCATGATGTGGCCTATTTAAAAGCATAGGTATAGTCCCAAGCAGATTTGACCTGGATGAATTTTGTAAGGCGAAGTATTTGCATGCTTTCTTTGTGGCTTTAGTTAAATACGAAGTTGGAACTTGTTCTATGTGCTTATATGTCTAAATTCGTAGTCATTGGCTAAGACATTGAACTAGATCAAGGTAAAAGAAAAAGGGCTAAGTCTGACGGTGCTAGACTTCCCAATTGGGCTAGATCATAAGGGTTGACCCATTCATAGTTCAACCACAACAACCACTATCGTCAATCCTTATCACCACTAGTCATTACTATATTCACTAATCACCATTGATAATTATTTTCATTTGTCATTGTTATATATCACTAACCACCATCATCATTCATCGCTATTGTTATTTATTATTCATATCATTTCACTAATAATTATCTATTTGCGGCTACCATCAACAATGGTTAATCATTATTATCAACCACTATACTCTTAAATACTACCCATAATCATTATTAGTCATCTCTATTACAGCTACATACAATTACCATCATTAGTCATCGCTATCATCAATTGTCATAACAAATGTTAAATTTGTTTATTAAATATAATATCCTATCAATTTAGTATTTTAGTTGCATTCATTAATAAAAATTTTGTACATTCTTGACAAAACAAACAATATTAACTATTTGATATTTAGATTTTAATACAACATCTTATTGTTCATATGTGTATTTAGATTTAGATCTCTAAATCTTAATGTACACCTTAATATTAAAAAGCTCATTCAGATTTAAATGTCTAAATCTTAATAAAAATAGATAAGGCCTTACTTTACCACTAGGCATAATAGCGATACATCTGATGTTGCAAGAATCCATTTTGTTAAATTATAATGAAGAATAAGTCTAATGTATTGAAAATTAATCTTGTCCAATTAGATGAAAACATAATTACAAGGATGAGTCATTTGTTATTTAGGATGGGCAAGTCTGAAAGATACGATTCAAAGATATAGCTTTTCAATGAATGTATTCTGTAAGAATCATCTGAGCGAGAAGTCCACTTAAGATGCTAAGATGGACATATGCATCATATATCAAAAATTGATTGAAAATATAGGAACAGTTTTGAACTCATTAATGTAACAACCCTGCTCCCCCTAACCCTATTGAATAAAAGACCACTGAAACTTAGACTAAGTTAGAATTAAAAGAATAATAGTCCTTTCCAAGGTTAATTAAAAGATAGTGGAGAAATCTTTCCAATCATGTTTCATATACATAACTAACTAATTGTATAAATATTGCTAAGTGTTCTCCTTAATGAATAGCTAAAATAATTGATTCATTCTCTCTAGTCTTCTATCTCATTTCTTCTTCATGCGAATTATCTTCTTCACCTACAACTTAGAGTTCCTAGAATTGATCTATTCAATAATAATCACATGGTATCCAAGCGCATAAATTAGATCATCTAGCTTTAATATCACATCTGGGAAATTCAAAAGTTGGGGAAACTCTTGGTTTAAAGATTTAGCTATGGCAATTCAAGAAGAACCTGTAGTTGAAAGCAATAGTTAGCCATTGAATGCTAACTATAATCATCCACTCTTTCTTTCCCCTTCAAATGTGAGTGAGACTAAAATAAGTTCATTTCAACTTACAAGTATTGAGAACTTTTCTTTCTAGTATAGATTAAAATATGTAGCTCGCCTAGGTAGAAATAAACTTGGAATGGTTGATGGTACCTATACTAAAAGAGAAATTTCATTAATTTTCTAATCTTTGGGAACAGGTGAATATTGTTGATGTTATTGTTAAAGGACTACTAAGGTGCAAAATGTATGCGTCTAGGGCACAAGTAGTCTAGGAAGAGCTTTTTGAGAGGTTTGCCTATGTTTATGGGTCAAGAACATTTAGTTTTCACAAAGAACTTGCAATTATGGCCCAAGGAACTCTATCTGTTGATATCTCCTAAGCTACACTTCCTTTTTTAAAGTTTAAGCGGTCGTTGTAAAGATATATAAACTAACCAAGGTTAGGGTCAAATCTCATAGGAAATATGGTAGACTTGGAGTAATGCAAGCAACTTAAGTGATTTGACCTACTTATCTCCCGAAAAGGAGGGTTTTTTAGTTTACATAAAGTAAACCTAAAATAGTACAAGTGTTCTAAAACCAATGAGAGAAGTAGCTAGGATATTGTATTCCCCATGATTTCCTAACTTGGTATTATAAGATAATTGTAATCTTTTCTAGTGTGTTGCATGCAGAACGATAAGTTAACTTTAACAAACCATTTGATCCAGGCAATAGGTAAATTTCACTACTTGATTTGATCCATTCCCACAATATGAAATTACTAACCCATACCTATTGTTCCAGAGTAACCTCCCCTTGATCTAATTTAGTTGATTAAATGAGAAAAAATCAATTGAATCCTATTAATCTCTTTTCCTATTCATTACTACTTTGACCTGTCAATAACAACTAGGCGATTTCTAACATTGGCCACATTAAAAAGAAAACAAAATGAAGAGAATCAATTAATAATGCATGAATAATTTCCAAGAATTACAAATTATTCGATTTTACAACATAGTAGGTGATAAAACTAGCATTACTAGCCAGTAGATATACCTTGGCATCCCAATCACATAAGAAAATAATACATGAGCAGCAAGCGCGTGATTGTCAACCCGAGCACATTTGTTTAACCATTCCGCCACTAATCGTACTTTCTAATACACATTAGCATGTACACATCATGTACAATGTATTTTTATATCATAAAAGTCTTATGACAGACCACAAAGCACATTATATCACAATTTCGCACACTCTAAAAATGGACAGCATAATATTACTTTCCTTCGCTATATTTTGACGTTGACAACTCAAAATTTATTCCAAATTTAACCAAACTGTTACAGCAACATTTATATATATAAACACACCTAATATAGTATTATAACATCACTTAAGAAGTCACGAAGTATGTGAGCTAATAGCTTTAAACACAACAGCCCGCAAGTTCTAATCAACATGTCGCTTAGGATAACTTGATAAAATACGCTTGTTAAATGAAACCAAAACCAGGGAAGCAACATTAGGGTGATGTTTATAGCTCAAAACGTGTTAATAAAACCAAGTTTTCTTCATAATATAACTTAAAAAACATAGAGAAATCACCAAAACAAAAGGAAAAGGTGCAACAACTTTCTGCATAGAATCTGTCCAACAAATTTCAGTAAGTGTAACTAGCATCTATTTCTTGTTTTTTATAATAAAAACATATTAAATACATGTATAAACTTACTTACCTCTTAATTTAAGGTTTAGGGATTATCCGAGAACCCTATAAGTCCCTTTTAGCTACTTTTCAAAGTGAAGAAAAGTTGAGAGAACTTTGAAGACAAATCTATCTTTTTTGAGTTCAAGTGAATAATGAATTGTGGAGCTGCTTTGGAGCTCTTTATATAGAGCTATTATGCCGACCTTCCCTTGAAATTTGGACATTGTGTACCACACATTATAAAGTTGCTTACCCACCATCTTGTCCCTTAAACATGGGGCTTTTTGGAGCACCAACTTGATTGACTTGGGTTACCTACTTTCTAACTTTCAGTTACTTAGTTTTGGTCTCAATTTGCTAAGTGTATTGTGAGATCTTTGGGATCTTTTTATTATAATTATTGGGATGAAAATGTATACCACTCATTATACTAACACATGGTCCAAAGATACACCCTCAACACGGACTTTATTCACAACCGAACTTGGACAAATTCGACGCCGAGCCTCATCTCCGTTTAGTTAGCAATTTAAGCTAAGCAAGTAGGTGACTCACCTACTAGCTTCTAAGTCCGACAATCACCTAAATTATATTACTTCATTTAAGGCCATAACCTACTAAATTCGATATAAAACATGTATACACTCGACCCTCTTAAGCGCTAGATGCACATATAGCCCATTAACAGGAGATTCAAGAACTTTTGAAAATTTGTGCAAGTTTGACCAAACCATATCATGTTTCATTTCAATTGTACTAGTATTATATGGTGTGGGGTGTTACATCCTCCCCCTTAGGAATATTGATCCTCAAATGTTAGACCAATTAGATAGCTTAGCCAAGTTTAAACTAACACTCGCACAAACTTTGACAACACATTAAGCATTCAACAATATGTACCTATTAGTGTCCCAATTCTGTATGTTGGACTTCCTCCTTAGCTTTAAATAAGTAAGGGTATTTTAATTTCATCGCATCCTCAACTTCCCATGCTATCTCTTCTGCTTGCTGGTTCCTCCAAAGTACTTTAACTTAACCTATTTCTTTTTTCTTAGCTTCTTAACTTGATGATCTATAATATCAACAAGTACATCTTCATAGGTGAGATCTTCTGTGACCTGTACATTCTCAAAAGGAGTGATACGGGATGGGTCACCTATACATTTTCGAAGCATTGAGACATTAAAAAATGGATGAACCATTAAAAGCTCTTGGGGTAGCTCTAGTTCATATGCAACTTGCCCAACCTTTTTAATAATCTAATATCGCCCTATGTAACGTGGACTCAATTTTCCTTTCTTACCAAATCTCATAACCCTTTTCATTAAAGACACCTTTATGACTACCCAATCACCTATAGTCCTCTTCTCCTGATATCTGCATATGATTTGTGATTACTTTGGGCTGTTTCTAGTCGCTGCTGTATCACCTTAAATTTTTTCATGGTTTGTTGTACTAGATTTGGCCTAAATAAGGTGGTTTCCCCCACTTCAAATGATCCAATTGGTGATCTACACTTTCTTCCATACAAAGCTTCATAAGGTGCCATCTTTATACTTGTGTGGTAGATATTGTTATAGGCAAATTCAATAAGTGGCAAATGGTCCTCTGAACTACCTTTAAAGTTCAATTCACAAGCTCACAACATATCTTCAAGTGTCTGAATGGTGCGTTCTGCTTGACCATCTATTTGAGGGTGGAATGTTGTACCTAAATTCACTTGTGTCCCTAGACTTCTTTCGAAGGATTTCCAAAACTTTGCAGTGAATTAAGATCCTTGATCAGATATGATGGATATTGGGACTCCATGTAGCCTGACTATCGCTTTTAGGTATAGCTTGGCATATTCCTAAGCAGTGTAATCACTTCTAACTGGCAAGAAGTGTGCTGAGTTTGTAAGTATGTCAACTATTACCCATATGGAGTCAAACTTCTGAGATAAGCAAGGCAAACCTGTAACAAAGTCCATATTAATCATATCCCACTTCCATGTTGTAAGTTTTATACACTGCATGTAACCTTCTGGCTTTTGGTATTCTACTTTTACTTGTTGCCAATTTGTTCTGCAAGGTCCTTTTTCATGCCTCCCCACCAAAACATTTCTTTAAGGTCATGGTACATCTTAGTTGAGCCTGGGTGGATAGAATATTGGGAATGATGGGCTTCTTCCATTATTCTCTTTCTTAATCCATTAATATCAAGAACACATAATCTATTTTGACAGTAAAGTACTCCATTTTGTGCATTGTTAAAGCCTTTTATCATACCCTGACTCACTTTTTCTATAAGCTATCGTAGAAGAGGATCCTCGAATTTTTTTTCTTTCACCTCTATTAAAATGAAGACTCTACGACATTATGCATAATAACCCCTTTCTTTGGAGTTTCAAGAAGGCAAACTCCTAAACTAGATAGCTGACATAGATCCTTAGCCATTCCCTAGCTTATCACAGTCGGATCATCAGTGTTCATGATTGCCTTATGACTCAGAGCATCAGCTACCACATTTGCCTTCCCTGGATGGTACAATATATCAATGTTGTAATCCTTTATTAGCTCTAGCCATCACCGCTATCTCAAGTTTAGATCTTTCTGCTTAAAGTTAACTGCAGGCTCTTAACATCAGTATATATATCAATGTGGACCCCATACAAATAGTGGAGCCATATTTTCAAAGCAAACACAACTACAGCTAGCTCAAGATCATATGTTGGATAGTTTTTCTCATGTGGTCGTAGCTGCATGGATGCATAAGCAATTACCCTACCATGTTGTGTCAGTACACACCCCAAGCCAACTCCTGAAGCGTCATAATACACTGCATACCCCACAGTGCCTTCTAGAAGTACTAGCATAGGCGCAAAAGTTAACTCATTCTTCAGCTCCTGGAAGCTTCTTTCACACGCATTATTCCATTGAAACTTAGCTGCCTTATGCATCAGCTTTGTTAGGGGTGCAGAAATAGAAGAAAAACCTTCAATAAACCTCCTGTAATAGCCTGCCAAACCTAGAAAGCTCTGAACTTCTGTGGGTGTTGTTGGTCTTGGCCAATCTTTCACAACTTCTATCTTTTCTGAATCAACCCTTATTCCTTTATCAGACATAATATGACCCAAGAATGCACTGATTTTAGCCAAAATTCACATTTCGAAAATTTGGCATACAACTGTCGATCACGAAGAGTCTATAACACCTGTCGCAAGTGATCTGCGTAGTCCTCTTCTGATCTTGAATATACCAAAATGTCATCTATAAATACTATCACAAAGACATCTAATAATGGTTTGAATACCCTGTTCATCAGATCTATAAAAACTACTGGTGCATTCCTTAGCCAAAATGACATAACAAGAAATCCAAAGTGACAATAGTGCGTTCTGAAAGTTGTCTTGGGTATATCTTGCTCCTTCACCCTCACTTGGTGATAACCTAATCTCAAATCAATTTTTGAAAAGCATTTGGAATCGTATAACTGATCAAATTGGTCATCAATCCTGGGGAGGGGATATTTATTCTTATTTGTCACCCTATTCAATTGCCGATAGTCGATACGCATTCTCAAGGTGCCAACTTTTTTTTGTACAAATAACACTAGTGCACCCCAAGGGGACACACTAGGTCTTATAAAACCCTTATCTAGTAAATCTTTTAACTTCTCTTTCAATTCATGCAATTCTACTGGGGCCATTCTATATGAAGGGATAGAAATAGGTTAAGTACCTAGAATCAAGTCATTACCAAAATCTATTTCTCCTTTAGGAGGTAAGCCTTGGAGTTCTTCAGGGAACACATCAACAAATTCGTTCACTACTCGAATTGACTGAAAAGTTGGTAATTCTCTCTCCATATCCCTTTCTAACTAAATGATATATATACCCCTTAGATATCCTCTTTCTGGCCTTAAAGTAAGAGATAAACTTCCCCTTTAGTGCCCCAACATTTCTTTTCCATTCAAGAACTGCCTCATTTGAAAAGTGGAAGTACACTTCCTTAGTTCGGCAATCCACCATGGCATAGCAAGAAGCTAACCAATCCATACCCATAATAACATCAAATTCCACCATTTTTAACTCAATATGGTTAGTCAATGTGTAATATTCACAAACAGTTACTACACAGTCATAATAAACCCTTCTACCCATAATAGATTCACCGGTTTGTATGGACAATTCAAATGGTTTGCTCAATAATTTGGGTGTTCTCTTAAGCTTCCCAGCAACTAGTGGAGTGATGTATGATAGTGTAGAACTAAGGTGAATTAATGCATATACATTATGTGAAAAGATAGATAATGTACGTGTGACCACATGAGGTGAAGCCTCCAAATTTTGTTGACTCCCCAGAGCATAAGTATGATTCTGCACCCCACTACAGCTAGTTGTCCCTCTAACTCCTCTACCACGACCCATAGGTGCTTGCTTACCCCTACCTACTGGAGGAACTGATGATGATGATGCAACAGCTGATCCAGTAGATTATGCCATACCACCCATATGTATCCTTGGGCAATCCCTTATCCTGTGCCTTGGCATACCACACAAATAGAAAACATCTGTCCCAACACGCCATATACCCGTATGACTGCTTCCATACCATTGATAATGCTGCCTAGGAATCATTGGTTGGCTTGCCGAATAACCCATTACTTGAACACCTTGTCCTTTAACTCGTTGACCCAACTGATTACTTCGAGACCCCTAAAGTTGTGGTAGAGCATTGGCTGTAATGTAGGGGGATGATGGCCTAGGCGGTCTATTAGCAAACCAAGGCCTGAGATCACTTTGGGGTGGTGCAAACTGCCCTTTAAATCTAAAGCTCTTTGAGTGTGCCCTTTTTGATTCTTGCGTCCTTCTCCTCTGCCACTGATCCTCTAATTTCTATACAAAAGCCTATATTCTTGCTATATTCATATCTTTATTCAAGGAAATCATAGTGCAGTCTCTGACCAGATACGTATTAAACCTATCTACATATCTAAGAACTCTATCTGCCATAGCAACCACATTAGGAGCGCATCTTTCCAGGGAATTAAATTGAAGACTATACTCCCTTACACTCATATTCCCTTGGTGAAGATTCAGGAATTGATATGCACGGGCATCTCAAATCTCTAATGGCAAATAATGGTCAAGAAAAGCCTCTCTGAACTCTTTCTAGGTAGTTGGAGGTGCGTCTATACCCTTAGATTGTTTCCAAGCTTCATACCATAATATAGCCTATATGTTGCTAACTCAACTACTTCTGTACCACTCACATGCAGAACATATAAAGTATGCTGAATCTAATCAATAAAGTCCTGGGGGTCTTCATTAGGATCTTAACCAATGAAGGTTGGACGGTTCAAATTAAGAAAATCACGTACCCTAATACCACCTGCACTATTTTTACCACTTGTATCCATAACTGGACCTTCCTGCCTTTGACCTTGACCAGCAACTATATGGGTCAATAGGTAGACTGCATTTCTCAGATCCTGCATGGTAGCATCAATAGGTGGCTCTGGGGAATTTCACTACTCTCTGGTTCATTAGGAACTGGTGGAATTGAAGATGTCTGTGACAA